>NNCF01126366.1:791179-819878 GCA_002313205.1 Laupala kohalensis | reverse complement strand
GAGAATCGCAAATTATGTGAAATTACTTTCGACAATACACATCACTTGTAGGCAATGAGATTTGATTTCTTTACTTCACTGTATAAATATAAGAAATTATAGGAATATTTATAAGTAATTTGTGATTCTAATTATACCAATTCCATATGATAACTTGCAATTATATTCAAATTCTGTTAAAAACTATATTTTATCACAGTATTACGGAAACGTTTTTTACAGAAACTGTATTATCTTTTACATTGCCTATGAAGACCTTGCGAGACACCAAATCTCGAGATGTCGTTTAAATATGGAGAATGGTAAATTTATTGAAGTCAAGAATATACAGAATATTTTTGTTATAGAAGTCCAAAATGTGTATAATAAAAAAAATACAAAATATTTCTTTAATAGCGGTGTAATGAAACATTTTATCTCGTTACGATTTACCAGCGGTACTATTAGTCTTCCAAATATGGGAGCCGTTTCAAATAGAACTACGATTGGTCGAACGAAACTTCCCCTGTCGAAGAAGAAGCAAGAGGAGAGAGGCGTTGCAAACTTAACAGATCCAAAACTGGTCAGAGCGTGGGACTTAGAAAAATAAATGGGCCCTTTTTTGTTATCAGTAGTGTACCAAAACGTCCGCGACAGCATATGTCTATCTACAAAGGTTCACCCACATTATTGAAAAAACGTTATTAAAAGTAGGAGTGTTAAAATACGTAAATTGAAGAGAATAATTTAGGAAGGAAAAAATCAATCATCATCAAATTAAATATTTTTTTTCTTTTTCGTTCATTTAACAAAGACTAAATACATCTTGAAATCGTACAATTTAGATGCATGGTATAGATATTAAAGGCGTTTTAATGAAATGGTGCAGCCACAATGGCGGCGTTGTCTTGCCTCGAAAGCGAAAACTCGACCTGCGAGTGGGTTCCTTGATCTAAAAAGTAAAACATTCCGGGCAATGCCGGGTTATGAGCTAGGTCTCTTATATAATTGACTCGAGTTTGACATTTTGAGAATATGAAATATTACAAATTATTCTATGAATTAAAAAATCTATTGTATGATAAACAACACTACTGAATTCGTCTCATATAAAAAATTGAAAGGGGCCATTTTTTAAGAATAATTTATTAATAAATATTTGAAAATCACTGGAGATATTTTAAGGCTTGAGTGTGCTATGTCATCTTTTACTCACTTAGTTATAAAGTAAATATACTTAATTAGATTTTGTTTATTTTTAATTTTGTGGGTATAGATATTTTTTAATTTAACAATAAGAAATACCGGTTAGTTATATTTATCATTACATAATTTTTATAATTTGGATGTGACCTCAAAGTTTCCGTGGTCATACTTGGATTGCTGTTTCACAGTTGTCATGAACGTAATTCTTTCACTTTATTTTACCCTTTATTGGCCTGAGTTTAAAGAAGAAAAGCAAGTTTGATCAAATCTTTTGATAATATGATAAACATGAATTATTAACACGTAATAGACATTTTAACTTGAGTTGGTGAGTACACAGTAGTCAAGTTTTCATTTAATGTTTTTTAATAATTCGGAAGAAAGACTATTAGTTTTAACCCATACACACCTCTTTGTGCAGATGAAATTCACTTATATTTATTAAGTCAGTCAGAAAGTACATATTCTCTTGTCACGTTTTACATTAATCCGACAAACTTAAACTTATTTTTAGTAAAATTATTCAAATATCGCATAATATGAATTTTCACGTAACCCCTTTGTATTCCTTGAAACTACACTAGCGTAAGAATATCTCTATACGTTTAATTACTCTAGCTTTTGAAATAATGCGAGGTAATAGAATCTCCGTTACTTTACTGCTTGACAAGTTTCTGAGTATGGTTCGAAAAAAGAGGGAGGCGGAGAAAGAAGGAGATTGACCAGAATGAACACACTTAATTTAAATCTCTTTAAATTATTATTGTTATTATTATTATTATTGATAGTAGTAGTAATATTAGTATTCTATTTTAGTCTGTTTTCATTGATTTAAAAATGTGAACATGTGCGAATATGGGTATATGTAAGTATATATAGGTAAATATGTAAACCAGATTTATTTGGGTATGTTGGTATGTATGCATATGTTATTTACCCTGCAGATAAGTATGAATTCTTTCTATGAATTTATTTGATTCTGCCACCGAATTTTTTTGTTCTGTTACAGGTTTCCAGTTACCAACCAGGTTCTTTTTATGCTTAGCGCGCTTGCCCTAACCGTTGGTTTTCCGTGTTTCCCAATGGTGCTCAATGAACGAAACAGTCACTTAAGTAATATAACAATAGCTGAGATTAAAAATTAAAATTATATTTAAAATATAGCCATGACAGTAAAAAATAGTTTCTTATTATAACTTATTAACACTTATTAATATTTTTTCCGCTACTGATATCATTTACCTTCCAAATAATTGAAATATTTTTATACCGCTAATTTTAGTTACTGTTTCAGTTCATTGAGAGTGAATTCTAGGGTATAGTATGCACAGCCCACGGTACATTTTAGGGTCTCTGTAAGGCGCACGGGTATTAACCCCGTCATACATATTGTATATTTCGTTGTTGTTAAAATATAGCCCTTTTGAATTGAATTGAATAATTACTTTTCTGGAAACTTGTTTCAACAGCTACTGAAGATTTGGGACCCCAACGTTGAACGTAAAGAATTAAATAAAAATAGAGAGGAAACATTCAATCTATTTCTCAGATGGAAATATTATCTAAATTAGTTGGGAAGTTCCGTCGGTGAAAGTATTAAATGGACAGACTGAAAGATACGACCTGTTTTGGTGTTCTTTTATACTAAGAGAATCTTCCTAGTCAACCGGTTGTGGCGGTAACCTCCTAATGCGGCAGCATTAAAAGGCCAAAATTGGATTAATTGACTCTTGCGTATATTACACGAACACGTGCTTCAGTATAGATGGACTGCTCAAAATGCATGAAGCTGCATCACCTATATTAGAAAGTTTTCGAAACCTCAAGTATGATAGTTTTTTAGATGTTATGTAAGTTATGAGAGATACAAAAATACGAAGAATACAAAATAACAAAACGAGATCAATAGAAAAATTTCAAATGGCACAATTCATAGGATTTGCCTCAATAATTCAAATATTTTAGAATTGAATTGAAGATAGACAACATTTATTATACACAAGTCGAAGAAGCATATCAAATTCTGGAAGTATCTCAGCTTTCATCAAATCTTACGTAAACATCGAATAAGAAAAAACATTTATTCGAGACGATCAAGCAGATACCAATTTACAGAAACCTGTATTTTACCACAATCATATCGAGAAGTGAAATTGATTGTAATGGTAGTTAAAAATAGTAATAGGATTCTGCAATCATCCAAAACAACGCTGATTTTATTATTCAAATAATTCTTCTGGTAATTCAGACCAGCGGTTACTAATCATTTAAGGCTACGGAATACTCAGCAAATCCCATTTATTTTATGGGACCCGACATAAAATGATAAAGGAAAAACACAGCAATTTAAAATTAGATTAAATAAACCTTTAACTTTGTTTAAAATATTTCTAATAATGTGAAGAATGATACAGTTTTCTGTAATATTAATATTTGTTTAAAAGTTTGGTTTGTGTGCCCATGTATGAGCCAGCAACCAATCTCGACCAAAATTTGTCTTTTTATAAGTATAAGTTAAAATGCCTGATTCTCAACGATACGTTGTAATAGTTTTTTTTACCTACTTCAGGTTATTCACTCTCAAACCAACCCAAAACTCGTTCAGAGTGTGGTTTAAGCGGGATGAACTCAGAAGAAATTTGGGTGGTTGGTATTACAGAACGGTTCCATCCAGAATATTCCATCGCAGGTTAACTTGTTGCGATAATTAGATTTTGTTCCCACTCAATGTGAACATCAGTATCTAGACAGTAATCTGACAAAGTTTTCAGCAGGTTTACCAAATGTTCAGTGAATATATTTCAAATTTCATTTCATAATTCCAACATTTTTCTAGCAAAAAATAATGTAAAATGGGAAACATTGATATTCTCTATGCACGTAATCCAGAAATTCAATTTTCTTGTATAGGCTGAACATTTGTCTCTGGCGATAAATATGGTTGTCGATTTTCTCTTCAAACACTTAGTAATGTCGGTGATATTTCCAGAAATTGCGTCAAGGTAAGCCAATTTAATAAGCTATAATGCAATAAATCGAATAGGGTTCCATACGCAAACATGTTTTACCCCACATGAACAACCTTCAGCTCGTCTCGAAGCTCATATAACCTGGCTAAGACTTTGCCTGTGGAAAGCCATCGGATTTCAATGAGAAGGAGTTAACAATACAGACTACCTATATCTTCGCACACTATTTCGAAGAATCTTGAGAAGAAGGGACGACGTTTCACATAATTAACAACCATCACAGCTTCATCAAGAATTTTCTTTAAATCAGAGGGCATTTTCTTTACTACTATGGCATAACGCTGCAAAATGCAGGAATGACTGCTGTTATATCCCGGCGCAAATTTGTATTTATTTTTGGCAATGCGGCGTTTTCCCTACCATTACTGCGACCCCATCACTACATACTTCAATACATTTTTTAATCAATGCTGTGTTTATTCATGTAAAAGGCAGTGACTTTTAAATCTTCTTTCCCGGATGAACAAATTTTCAAAGGTGTACAGAGCAGCAAATCTTTAACGATACATGTACCGAAAGTATACTTCACAAATACAAGTAATGTTGATAGAGCAGCAACATCTGTACATTCATTAGGTTGCATTGGAAACATATCAGAAGCATTCAATCTGTGGAAGAGTTCATCTTAATTGTGGTTGTCTTAAATCGCATCTTTACTTCATTTTCTCTTGTATCTCTTGTTGGTTTTGATTCTGTGTTTTCCTTGCCCTACAACTAGTAAAGTAATTAATTGGTACAAAACTACTTCCAACGAGAAATTTTAACTCATGAATACATCAATTATACGTATTTTTTGTAAGAATTATCGAAAAACTAGAGCAAAATAATGACGAGTGTAAATGATGAATGTTGTAATTATTTTATCTTTATGGTATTTATGTTAATATACATATTAGTAATTAACGTACCTATTCTCTTTTTAACACAGGATGGTGTGGGTAAAGAATCCGTAGAACGTATATCATTAATGCAATAACGCACTTCGGGGTAGAAGAAATGGTTAATTTTTAATTTATTTATGGACCACAAAATTAAAATTTTAGCACATACGAATCTAAAAAAATTCTTATCTTAAGATGCCTAACTTCAAAAACCTTTAAAGGAAAATGAAATTGAAAATTTAAAAAAAACGGCACAATAAGCAAACCTATAAAAATTAAAAACAATATAGTTTCAATAACACTGTTCGATTAACCTCCGACTGTTCGTCTCAACTATTATACCTAACCCAATCACAATAACTGCTAAATAATAGTTGTAACCATACCCATCCTATGTTAAAAATACAACACATATTTAAAAAATCTTACGGAACAATCAGCAACAAGATTCTCGGGAATAATTTCTTGGGACTCTATTTCATCTTCATTATTATCAGCCATTGTGTTTGAGCTTGAAATATCATGAGATAGCAAGTTATCCATAATAAACTGAAATGATACAATTTTAAGTACCTACCATCACGAAAATAACTTGATAACCAACAGAATAAATATTTCCAACTGAATATTATTATCTATTATTAAATCAAACCATTATTAATAAAAATCCATTATTATTAAATCAAACGATTGAATGAGAAATGAAACTAATTTGCGGAACCCTGATGACATTTCCAAGGAACCCTTGAAAGTCATCGCGGATACCCACTTTAGGAATCACTGATTCATACCTATATAATAAAAAAATTATTATTCTTTGAAAATTTACAAAATTATCATATATGCTGTAACTACATTTAACAACCCATAAACATCAATACTAACGGTACAGAGGGAACACCTTAACCTTGTTTGAAGAAATTCAGTTGTTATAAATTTTATATATTTCGATAGATATCAATGAATGTAATTCTTCATTTATAAACACCCGGAGGAATTTTTTTCTCGAAAATTGTGAATGAAACACTCGTTGAATTGATATTGTTATAATTGAGGAAGATATTGTTGTGAACACGTGAAATAAAAATTATAGCGGAACATGAATATATTTTTGAAAAGTTTTCTTTTGCTGAAGGAAGTGAAATGAATAACTATACTTGAGCTCTAGTAATCTAGTAAATTCGATCTACATATTTTTTATTATTAAAAATATATTAACAGAAACTACGAAAAAATTGTGCTCTGTAGGTCATCCCAACAAAAGGGGATTAAATAATATAAAAATATGCTAATTACGTAGGTTGGATTTGAATGAAAATTCTGCTGCTATTACAAGCATACGAAATAGCTATAAAGATTTTGTACCACTAAGGAAACCAAAGGCTAGGTGACGGAGTCTGAAACATTTCGTTAAAAAAATGTATTAGTACTTAAAAATGTTCCTCCCACATTTCTATTCTATGCCCAAACCGTTGGTTTTCCGGGGTATCCAACGAAGCTAAATACAAAGATCACTTAAGGAAGTATATAACTAAGAAACAATTAGAATTCAGAAAAATAATGGTTATGACAAGTTTATAATCTTGATTTAATGCAACTCATTTTCTTTGCTTCCATCGATATCAATTAACGCCATAAAATTGGGAAAAAGCTTACAAAAATCTAGAATATTTCCGTATTGAGGTAATATTACTGTTCATTTAGAGTTAATACTAGAGAATTCTAAACACAGTAAACGACTCATTTTAGGGCTCTTTCGAGACACACGGATCGTATATTCCACCGTATATTGAAAATATTTACGTTGAAATCAAGTTCTTTTGAAATGGAATATTCCATGTTACAAACCAGTGAACCAAAACTGGCCATAAGAAACATAGTATACTGACACATGATCAATTCTTTCCGATTTCTTTATGAAAAGCATGATCATCAATTCGTAGTGCCACCCGCATCTTTTGATGGGAATGAAATATTAATGATTATATACCGCCAGTAAATTGAATATTCTAACAGGTACCAAATTACGAGTATTAGAATCCTATGATTTTAATGTTCAGTTATTCATTTAGAGATTATTTTCAAAACCGAGATGACCGATAAATATGATTTATCTCGTTCTAATTACCATGCACTCAGTAATTCATTCGTAATTTTCTTTCCTTTCTCCAACCTTTCACATCTCGGTGGGGGGACGGGGGGACGGTACTCGCTGCGGAGCTTGAAGAACAGGTGAAGATCGCAGCCAGCGCCGCCGAAACCACAAATAAGACCACCACCATCGCCATCGCCGCCTGCCGTTGTGCCAGTGGGATTGTGCGCGCACCCGAGATGAAACCACCCGCTGCCCGATAGCCCTAGAGCACGTGTTGTCCGGCGAGTAGCGTGCTCATAAAGGCAATCGCGAGCCGGTTTCTCACTTCGGCAGCTATTTCCGTCCATGCGCACTCACCTCCTTCTTCCCCTCCTACTCCCTCACCAACCGCAACAACCACCTTCACCTCCTCCTCATAGTCCACCCCCACGACTTGTCCCGTCAATTTAGCACAGCAACGATATCAGCAAATGCGTCCTTCGCCTTTCGTGAAAATGCCTTCTATTCTCTCCTTTTCTCATCAATATTTACAATCATCCATTTGATGACAACCTTCTAACCGAACCCCTCCATGTCTATTTGGTTCACCTAAGATCCATAAGGCTTCCATACCCATAAGTCCTATTGTCTCCAACACCAACACAATCACACACAAACGCATATCAACTGAACAAACACTTTCACCAACACACCAACACCAAATTCATCACATACCGTTAAGAATAGTATGGACCTGGGCAACAAAATTAAAACCATTCTTGTTCCTCCTTAAGTTAAATTAATCTCTTTCGATTAATCTCTTTGTAAAAATAGACATTTTAAACCTTATTTCTGTTTGTTTGGATTTGAATTATTTTAAATTTGATAATAAATTCTATCAACAGAACTCAGGTTTACCCGTGGGTTCCCCCCTCTCTCCATTACTTGCAGACTTAATTATGGACAATCTTGAAAAACAAACTTTTGACTGGACATTTTCTTCTACCTAATATCATTTATTGGTACCGCTACATAGATGACGTAATCACTCTTTGGACAGCGACGCACAGACAACTTGACATTTTTAAACAATTCCTCAATTCACTTCACCCTAACATAACCTTCACCACAGAAATTGGAAATGACAATACAACACTCAATTTCCTAGACCTCTCTATTTCATTAGTAAACAACCTCCACCAGTTTGACATATTCAGAAAAGACAACTTATAGCATCTTATAGCATCAAACAGTGGCTACAATACCTAACCTATTGATAATATAATCACTAAGAAAGTTAGATTATATCACACGAAGAACTTCTTATCACTTACTCAAAATAATAATATTCAAATCAGATATGCAACCACTTTCATAGACCCTCTCTCACTAATCGCTAATTCATTAAAACATTTCAACATTCACACTACTCCAAAAACACTCAACTCAACCTTATTATACACTAAGGATCCCCCATCCCATCTCCTCCGAAGTGGAGTGTATGCTCTCACATGCAGTGATTGTCTCTCCGTGTATGGGTCAGTCTGGACGAACGTTCAAACAATGGGCACAAGAACACATAAATGCATGGAAAAGTAACACTAAAGTCTCCCACTTCGCCAACCACCTAGTAGAAAACACACACACATTTAACATTGAGAAGGATTTTTATATTTGAGAAGTAGAAAATAGAATTCGGCCCCGCACCAAATTAGAAATTTTACATATCGATAGTGTACTAAAAAACAACATTTCCCTATTAAATGAACAAATCCCTGAACTTCATTCCACTCTTATAAAACTAGCCTTCAATTTTTTTCCCTCTGACCCCCTAACTCTTCAGGACACTGCACCCTACTTCCAACAGTTAACACCCTGAGAAATTCTTTCCGATTTCTGCCGCCAGTTCCTGGAAAACTCCGACAGCCCCTTCCCCGCGCAACACTCAAACACTTTCCAAATAATGACCTCCTTTCGGCGCACTCTGCGCACTTGCCAAAATAAAAGTTTCCTTAGTAATCAGGTATGTAATTTTGTCGGTTTGCTCACTCTGTATTTGTTTTGTTTTATTCATTTTTCATTGTTATTTTCTTTCATCTATTTCAACAACAAAATTACACTTCTTTCGATACTGTTTTATTCAATTATTGTATACTTTCATGTCATGTTCTTATTATTGTCATTTTCATGTACATACATATTTTTCAGTGTACGTTACTGACGATGGCTGCGATGCAACCGAAAAAGTTTTCTAACAATAAAACAATGAGTAACATACAAACGTCTTTTAATTTATCATTCTTTGATAATGTTGCTAACGCTCCACAATTACCAAGTAAAAATATAATCCATTTTATTACATCACCCTCCCTACCCTTATTTTATGTTTTCTCTTGCACTTTACTATTCTTTCTATTATCAGAACTATACGAGTAAACAAATATATTGACACAGAGACGTTCGCAAGAAAAATAAATCTAAACTGTTGATGACTATAGAGATCATGACAGGACGTTGTAAGTTACGAGAAAACATGAAAAGAATAGCAAGAGTTGAAGATGCTGATTGTGTATGAGGTAATGGAATAGAAGAAACAGAACACGTATAGTGAGATCGCTGGAGATATGCAGAAGAAAGGGGATGTATCGTAAGTGAATACAGTACAATATATATGTTGGATGTTATGAATATCAGGAAAGTTTGGAAAGTGAAAGAAAATATAATTTATTTCGTGAGTATGTAGATGGAAAAGATATTATACGAGATGAGCTGGGTAAATAGCAAAGGACCTCGTAATGCAACCTTGAAGACAGACTGATGATTAATATCAAAAGAAATACAAAATAAAAAGGTTCCGAAAGTCTCGAATAACTTTATTTCGTAGCTCATTAACTCATTTTTCCCACCGGCCTTCTCTACTTCCCAATTTTTTTCGTTTAAATCGCGTGGTTTGATGCGAAAAGAGGTCTGACGAATAGAATAGTATCTCGCTCCATCAGAAATAAGATCTAAAGTTTAAAGAAACTGAAATTTGTGAAGCTATGTAATAGTATAAATTACCAAAAAAATAATATAATTTTGCAATTCAAAAAATTCATTTCAAAATCGGAACCATACAATTTCCAGATCACAAAAATATGCTTCTTATGTACACAATTCACAAAGATCTAAAGACATCAAGATGTTTGGGAGGTAATAACGATTATAATATTTTGAGCGATCTTGTAAGTATACTAATATTTCATTAACACAAAATTTCCGACAGTTCATTTTTGTTATCATCAGGTAAATTAGTGGAGCACGTACTTTCTCACACACGTCTCTCCATTTGCAGCATGGAGTGACAAAAATATTGTAAAAGTGTTATGTAAATGTAATTTCGTTGTATATAGAAATCGATACAATTTCGTATCCGCAAAGCGTTGGCTGCCCTCTTACGTATTTTGTCATTACCATATCTTTCGTTTCAGTTTACAAAAAGTGTATTCTGCGCTTGTTTGGTCTATTTATACTGTTAAATATTATTCAAGCTTCTTGTAACAGTAAACTATTTTCTATGTGTAGCACACAGAATTTATTTTACGGCGTCTATACCATACTTTCATGTGAAATACCGCTAATGCGGATGTAATGCATATTAATTGTACCGTACGTACACAATATTTAAGCAAAATCGTTGGAGCCGTTTTTGACGAACATTCAAAAGAGTACTATGACCTTCATGAGACGTACACTTTGTTTAAAAGTTAAAAGAAAATTAGAGCAAATCCATCGACAACAAATAAATACTACCGTAAACACGAAATGCGAATTAAATTGATTCACCCATTTACTCAGTATCGCTGTGCACAGACGCACGGACGTTATGCCAAAATCACTTTTTCTGAATCAGGGATAACCAAAACTGATATTTCCGTCGAAATCTCTTTCGAACTTTTTCACGTTTACAAAACATATACTATGTACATGAGAAAGTAACAAGTTAATTACATATACATAAAAAACAATTATATATACAAAAAACATTAAATACCACAAAACATCACATCAGGTTAATCAAATTAAGCAATTACGAATTTTGTTTTAAATTGTTTTATGTATATATAGTTAAATTACTTTCTTATTTTATTACCAAGATAAAATTAATTTATTTGTTCACGTTTCACATTCTTCAGATGATGACTGCAAGATACAAACGAAAGATCGTATGCGTTAATAAAAAATCAGTCTAATTGCAATGTCGCTGGAAGTAGTATTGTAAAATGCGATAATAAACGAGAATATTCTCGGTAATATCAATTCTTTCTCTATTTCATGCATGATTGTCAAACACAGTATTCCATGTTAAAGGTTCAAAAACAAAATATCTAAAAAAAGATTCATTTTTTTTAATATTTAAAAAAAGGAAGTCATTTTTGGAAAGTACTAAATTTCTTGTACGTTTTGATAACATTTTAGTCAGGTACAAACGTTAAAAGGCCGAGTCGAACCCGGGACTCTGCTTTTATCGCAGGGATGTTAACCACTACACGTTGTACGCTGATCCTTGTACATAGTTTGGCAATAAAGAAAAAAACATATAACTCGAAATTACACTAAAATAAATGTACAATTATGCAAACATTTAGTTATTGGAAATAGTGTTATTTCAACAATTCTTAAAATAATAATTTTAACTAGTTGTATTGAATGATAATATGTTTATTTATTCATTAATAGAGTGTATGTCAAATGATTCGATTTCTTTTCCAGAACGAACAAAAGCGATTCCTGTTCCAGGGATTTCCCCTTTATCCAAAGCAATTCTTATCTTCCCGTGGGAAGGAAATGCACAACGCGTTAAAACGGAAATCTTATGCGTTTTTCAAATATACTGCAAATATAGCCATGTCATTTGACGATAACTTTACCCTCCACATCTTTTCTACGACAAATCATAAAATAAAACATGAGAACTCTCTGCAAGGGATATGATAAAATAATTGATAGCAATGTGAATTGCAGAAACTTGGAACCGGTTACTACAACAATTTTTAATAGTTCTTGATAACATGCTATATGACGTCAATTGGAATTTTCTATAAAAGGAGGGTTATTTATAAATCTTCGGAATCCATTGGCACAGTCACAAGGTAAGTTCTTCCTGGTTTTTCTTGTTTCTTGAATATCCAATATTATTATTTCCATAGTTAAATAAAAATACACATACTACATAAGATATTACTCGATGATAGACTTCAATGACCCAAATGTTGTGAGAAAATAGTCGGGAAGCAAGTGTAGTGGAAAATAAGTTTAAGATGGTATAATTAATCTTCTGTAAATAATTTGTGGTGTGTGAGGGATTGTTGTATGTATTATCTCTTACTAGATTTTTATTTATTCTCACAGGAAGTATTCATATTCTTCAAAAGAATAGTCCATATTTCCTAGAAGAATCTGAAGACATGACTCGACCATTGCGAAATGCAGTATCCTTCTTGATGGCAATTGCTCTCTTGATGGAGTGCGGAAGTAAAGTCACCTCCCTCGAGAAAATGAAGGACGTCTTCAAGTGGGATCAAATTCAATTTCCAATGAACGATTCTGAAGCAGTTAGACTAGAAGAGACCGGTATCTACTGTCCTGGATGTTCTGTTATCTTCGACGTAGATGTGGATGGTATGTTCTTATATTTTATGAAGTAACTCTGTAATAAAACGAACTATAGTGCAGTGTGGACTTAGTGGAAGCAGTTGTGAAGTACACCGTGCTCCTGCTGACTATTTAAGAAATTTCTACCCTAAATAAGAACATTTTTTTAAGTTTTAAAAATACTAAATCTAGTTTAAATGTTTTCTTTAATTTTATACTTTTAATAACAATAATTTATTGAAACAAAAACTTTTAAAAACTGTCTGTGAAGAACAAAAAGTTAATTTTCACTTCCGAACCAAACAAGAGATCATTATATAAACTAATATTAAAATGTCCTCCAGATTTTCGTTCCTCTACTGCGTAATTCAGGGCAGCAAATCAGACATATGAATATCGTACTTTAGAACATTAAAATGTGTATCAAACATTTCCTATCATTTCAGCTAAACTTTCCCCTTTCCCAGAAAACAGCATTACAAAATTACATCAGTAAAAGACACTTCATGACTCATATATTTTAAAACGATATGGCATGATTTCTTGATTCCTGGAGGAATTAGTGACACGTCTAGTAAGTATTATACAATATTCGTCGGGATTTTTACGTCAGTTACGAATTGCATTATAATATCATATCAGGGTATTAGAAACTTAGATTTCTTGGAAGAGAGACAAAAATGTAGGGTAAAACAAGGTAAAGAGTGGAAACTCTATCAGAAGAAAACGGGAAGACACATTGACTTTCTTTCTTTCTTTTGAAATTGTTACTAGCGCTTTTTCATACGTCACTATTTTATAATCTTCATATTCATATTAGCTCGTTATAATTTATTGAAAAAATCGTTTAAATGCACTGCTATAATTTTTTATCTACAATATATCTACAATTTTAAAATAAATTATCTTACATCACGTAGACACACACAAATATTAAAGGGTTTAATAAAAAAATTTTTTCGAAACATTGAGTTATCATATTTAATTAAATTCAATCAGAAAGGTGTGGTCTCTCTATGTGCTGACATGCTTTACAATATATCTTGATTTGTGAAGCATAAATAAAATAGCCTCTTATGTATATCAGTAACACTTAAAAGTATTTTATGATATAAACATTCGACGGGGCTACCTCATATGAGCCACTTACTTAATTTGATTAATCCAAAGCTCATCATGCTTACTTATATTTCAGTAAATGAAAGTCCTTTCCTCCAATTCATGAATGTTAATTAATGAAAAATGTGTATTTGTGAATGAACGATTGTGTAATTCGTTGTAGGGCACAAAGTGACCCCAAAGATCAGAAAATTTAAAATGTTTATTTCTTCTCCTCATGTTCTTTTATTTGATAGCGAAAGAAAGTAATCTAAATATTTTCGTTTACAGAAGAAAGAAATAGATACTTCTTAACGATGCCACATATCAGCAGTCACTTTAGGTTTTGTGAAAGCAACGGCAGAGAAATATAATCCCATCATTGAACCATACCCTGATTGGAGTTGGCACGCAAACAATACAGGATGTGATGGGCTACTCTCTGTCTTTCGAATATATGTGAGTATAAATATTATTTCAGAAAAAAATGTAAATATTACGCAGTTAAATAACATTTCATCATTATATTAGTGATCTCTCAATATTTAATCTGATTGATTAATCAGGACGATGCTTACATAAAGCATTAATAGTTTTGCCTACAAATTTCTCTTTTCAGAATCTGATGACATAAAATTTATTATCCAAATTGATTTATTACATAAAATGCCGAATATTATGTGCAAGTACAAAGTAGGTGTATAGATTCAACTATCCCGAGGATATAGAATACCATCGTATTTTTTGTATTCATAAGATGACTGTATTTATTTCTTCTCAACGACAAAGTTCGTGTTCGGGAATTTTTATTTTTTTATTTTATTTCATCCTCTTTAATCCTGTTCCTCATTACATAGTAAATGGCAAAGATTACACGCCTTATTGGTTACTTTCCTTCTTAATATTTACATCTTTCCCTTTTCTCTTAATTATGTTCAAGTATTTTTGCTTCCTCTTCCCATTTGCCTCTTTGCTGTTTCCATGAGGCCACACGCATTATCCGTTCCAAACTCGTAGTGGTAGTGAGCTTCTAATACCCTGTAGCAGCCATTCATGACGAGATGAATCATGGAACACAACAATGCACCGGAAACTGACACCTTAGAGGAAAAGTAGGGGAAAGGAATAAACATCTCAAATCACAAGGAACAGTTTTGAAATGATTGGTATAGATTTTGCCTAATATTTCTTGAAGTGAATTAAGTGATAGTAATACGTATCTATAAATTTTGTGGAATATAAAAAGTTCTAATTACAATTCTCAAGAAGTTAACTATATCAAAAATTATTCAAAGATTTCATTAACATACTCGAAAAAGGAATTAAAAGTTTATCCTAAAATGGATTTTCTTAACATAATTTTCAAGAGATATTCTCTTTATACTTTCAGTAACAGTTACAGATGAAAGAATACACGACGTTTTCTGCCACACATATCTCATACAGGTGTATCCAATCGTATGGCAGCGGACACTTTTTCTGTAACTCAAAACAATATTCCCACAATAAGAAAATCCATTTTTTATCCTTTCAGTTTTACTTCTTAGACGATAAAGAAGATAAGAAATATCCATTTAAAACTCTGTTTTCTGTCACAGGTGGACGAGTGTGACCGTCTCTGGGTATTCCGGTGACAATCTGGAGCTGGGGGGATTCCAACAAGTGTGCCCTCCACAACTTCTCGTTTTCGATTTGGCGACAGATACACTCTTGAAACGCCATCGCTTCAATGTTGGACGTGATGCAGGTCCTCGCACACTTATGCTCACCGTCATCACGGAGCACATGGACTCAGAGTGCAGCGAAGATGTTTATGCGTACATCGCAGACGCCGGGGACTTCAATATCAAAGTTTACCATATGGAAACGGAAAAGTGAGTTTCTAGGACAGCACTTTATTCTCCTCAAATTACTTACAATTAGTGGTAGCCATATTAACTCCTTTTTCATCCTGTTCTACTGGATTAAATGGTGAGTGAAAATATAAACTTCGTTGTGAAAAAATCATGACCATGTGGGGACAATTAACGTGTTACTCTCCGGAAACAAGCAAGAAACCATTCCATCAATTTCAATAAACCTGTAATATCACACCACAAGCCCTGATGCGGTGTGTGTATTTTGCTACAACCGGGATTCACGTAAATACCACAATTTCTATGGTAGTTTTCGTCGCTACCACCAGTCCAGTTTCCCGGACAATAAAACACACGTGTAATAACAATAATAAATGATATAACGAAAAACCACTAAATTAATTAAAAATACGAATAAATTGTTCTTCATCTCGCGAGGAGGAAGGTGTGAACAGTTACTTTATCATCATTTTTTATGATCCGCACGTACTACATGTAAGTATTATTTCATATTATCAAGGGTATTAATTTCCTTTCATCCACTCCAAAGTTTTGCATTCTAATTTTTCATTCTTTTCAAGAAAATTCTACGCTCTACTTTACGAATTTTACAGTCGTTACTCAATATATATGTTCAGTCGTCTCTTTCCCAGTTCAACAATCAAAATTACCGTCCTCCTTGAAACGTATTCAATTAGATTTGATACAGTAACCATACGACCATTCAACATTTCTACAACAGCTGCCAGAGGAACGTATCTTTCTTCCCCTTCTTCACGAGTTAAACATTCGGAATGTACCAAAGGCAACTAGCAATACCGAGAGTAGTGGTAGTCATTACTTCGATCCTCATAAAGCGTGAATACAATCGCCTACTTGGCCAATAGTGTTGAGCGAGCGTTTTCCTCATAACCAGAGTTTGTATTTTCTTACAATTATTTCATAGTTCCCATTGATCTAACATAATACATGTTCATGATTTTAAGGTACTGATATTTTTCAAATTCAAATCTAAAATGCTCTTATTGTACACGACAGCACGGTACACTTTGACTTTTAGGCCCATACAAGTCATATTGTGAACCCAGATAATGTTTGGGGAAATTTCCTCACAAAATCAATTAATTTTCAGGAGCCTTGAATTTAGATGGTATCTTTAGATAGCAGGAAAACGTTGGTAACCTTCGAAATATCGTTTTTCTGTTTTTTCGACCTGAAACCAATCATTTCCAATAAATACTGACGGCATTAGCCAACATGAATGTAGTACGAGTTACTCGCATTATCGACCATTATGAATATACGTTTTTATTTGAATACATAGTTTATTTTTCCCTTTATTGATTTTTATTGAATTATATAATTATTTCAATTGCCCGCACAAAGTCATACGCAGTTTGTAACAATTTTTTTGACAATAAAGTATATTTATATATATTTACTTAACACATTCAGCCCAATATGACACAACGTTTCCATCCTGTTTAGGTTATCTCACGTGCTACAAAAAAACGTAGTATTTCAATACCAATGCCCATAGTATGAATACACAAGCACGAAATGTAAAATTCATTCACCTACAACATTCATTCAGTAAACATCAACATTAAAATTGAATAATAACATATTAAAATGTAATAATTTATGTTCAATTTTTCCTGAAAACTTATTAAAATTTTTAATTTATCAAGCCATATACTTTGAATAATTGTTCTCACTCAATCTGCAAATTAAATGCATCTTTACAATATTTTATGGTCAATATTTCTAAAATGAGTTCTTTATAATAATTTTCTTAATTGTAAGATTTTCAACATAATTTCTGTTTATCAAGATTTTATTTAGTATTAATAAAAAATAATATTAATAACCAATCTTTAAAATATTCTAAGGTTTGCATCATCATATTTGATATGATTAACAACTTTATGTACTCTACTTAAAATGCAAATTAT
Source organism: Laupala kohalensis (assembly GCA_002313205.1). Classification (NCBI taxonomy): domain Eukaryota; kingdom Metazoa; phylum Arthropoda; class Insecta; order Orthoptera; family Trigonidiidae; genus Laupala; species Laupala kohalensis. The sequence continues at coordinate 802,166 of NNCF01126366.1, read as the reverse complement.
TTATCATCAATAATACGGCTATACGAAACTTATGCCGTGACTAAATCGCCTCTTAGGTCTTGGGCTGTTCCTGGTGATTGGTTTTATCCAGAGGTGACAGCCAGGGACTTCAGCATTAATGGAGTGGACTTCGCCAAAATGATTGGAGTGTTGGCAATGACTCTGTCACCATGCATTGATGAGAAATGTGATCGCTACATGTTCTTCCACTCCTTCACCGGCTTCATCGAGGGACGCGTACGCACATCCATCCTCCGCAATGAATCTCTCTTCGTCAATGGGAACGACGGGGCCAGGGAGGACATCGACATAATTGGTAGGCGCCAGCTACAGGTAAGAAGTAGGTGAAGTATTCAAAATATGCAATAAAGTGTCGTTGGGTGAAAATGGCAATGTACTGGGAATTCAACCAAGGACTCTATTTTCATCGCGGGCGAACTAACCACTACAGCAATAGTTCGCCTTACATAACAGCATACTGTATCAGCCAGGCTTAACCTCGGAAGAACTGAAACACTTTCTTTTTCCATTTTGACCTTTTTGATTTTAAATTTTAACAAATCTTCTCAATATATACATCCGCAAAATATAACTTGTATCAGAAAATACTAGAATTAGTCTGCGTGAACAACTTTTTGGTTTTGGGCGTAACCGCTAATATTTCCGTCTGGAGCAATTAGAATCAATAAATATTCATTGGCGTCATAATGCGTAATAAAAAACCATTGTCGTCTCAATCATTTAGACCTTTTTGACAAACCATGAGAGTCATGATACCAGGCATATCTAAGTAAATGTTTGCTTCGTATACATAATTAAAACGAATTAAAGTACAGTCTCTTTATATCAAACTTCAAGGGAAAGGTTATAAGTCTCGAGTTAAAGAGTTTTTGAGTTATAGAGACCTTCGAGTTAAAAAGTTTTTAACATAAACAATATCTACTTATAGAGGCATATGTTATTCATGTCATAGAGTTACGGGAAAAAGGAAAAATTCCAACTACAGAGATTTATTTTATGACATATGTTAACATAATTACGTGTATAAAGATTATTTAATGGTAAAGGAACAACTTGAAAATATGCACATGTTAAAAGAAATCTGTAATTTTCTTTTAAGTCAAGGAATTAACACATTCCTTGTCAATTGTATTTTCGATTGCTAAAAACCTACTCAGTATATTGTTCTCGATATCACAACATCTTTCAATAAAGGAACGAAATCATTCCTTGGAACTGGTTATTGACGGCAAAGAAAGTATTGCTTGGAGTTAAAGAGACTTACGAAAAGAATTTCGATTCACAGAGGCTGCAAAATTTACAAATTGCTTTTTCGAGTCATAGAGTCCACAAGATTTGAGTGAGAGAGCGTGATATGTATGGATATTACATCACAGGAAAATAATATTGATTTTGATTTATAGTGTCTAAATAATTCGAGTTGTAGGGTTTTTTGTATTTTAACGGAAGGGAATGGCTAATTTCTTCCTCTTAAAGAGGATTTCAAGTTAACGGTTTGTGAGTTAAGCAGGCACCAATGTATAAATATTAGAGATTTTTGTTCCACTGAAGACAATGATTTCCAAAATTAAATTTTAAAATAATTTACAGCTTTTTTCCACTTATTACACATACTCTTTCACTAATACTTTTATAAAATAATTTGTTGTTTAGGCCATTGATCAAGCCATGAGTGAAGAGGGATATTTATTTTTTGGTATGATAGGTGACCATGCCTTGCGGTGTTGGAATTTTCATCAACCTTACTACGCGTAAGTAACAAAAAGAATTGAATTATATGCTTTTCGAAACATTTCCTATATTATTAGAATTTATGTTATTTTAATTTTTGATTCACGGAATTACACATATTATTGATCCACGCAGTATCCTGGTTATAATATAGCGAATGGAGTACGTATTGTAGGTTCATATTCGCATCATTAGAATGGGTATGGTAGCAATCCATAACGTAAGAACACATTGGTTCTAAATGTGATTAATTCTGTAAAAATTAACTGTACATTTGTCAACCAAGTTTTCAACGTATATGAAGAATTACATGTAAGTTTTTATTTTATATGACCGTTTAGTTAGTATGTTTCTTCCAAATCATGCAACTAAATTTTTATCCAGTTCCACCCAAACGATTGAATTTAAATTTGGCACACACAATCCGACAGATTATTTCGAGATATTTTGCAGTGGAATATTTCTGGAGAGCGTCGCCTGAAATACTATCCGACTCTTCACACAAATAAGCATAACGAATTGTATTACCAACGCTTTTCCATAATAACTTCTTATCATTAAGAATAATGGAGGAACTTATGATTACAATCACCTCTTTTTAAAAGGATGTTTACGCTATCGGAATGTTTCACTTAAACAATCGTAAAATTGCACACGCACAATTTTATCTTATATATTTAATAGAATAAAAAATGTATTTAAAAAGATTGTTAAGTGTTGTCAACATGTGAACCATCAAAATTAAATTTTACGGCAAGTAAATAAACAAACTAATACAAAAAAGTATAAAATAACAAATATAAATCCTTTGAAAAACAAGCTATCACAAGTATACTCATAATTCTTTGACAACATGTTCGAATTACTATTAATAGTCATAGAATAAGTACTAACTTATAATATAATTCTTATTTTTTATTTACAAAATGTTTATTTTAATATAAATATTATCTATAAAAACACATTTAAGGAAATAATAGAATTAAAATCATTTGTCACCAAAAGATTAGAAGAGTAAGGCAGAATGTCAATCTATATTTAGTTCATATTCAGAAATTTAACGAAAATATGGCTATGATAGTTTTAAGTGAAAACTAGATATTTAATGAAGAAACATACTTGTATTACATTATATTATGCANATGATAGTTTTAAGTGAAAACTAGATATTTAATGAAGAAACATACTTGTATTACATTATATTATGCATTCCTTTGTTGCAATCATAGATACAGAGCAGATGAAGTTGCAATTTTTATAAGAAGTTTATTGTAAAACAAAGGAGTTAATTGAATTATGACGACTACTGACAGTTTAATTTTTGAAATAATATCGCTAAACACTATTATTCTTTGTTGGGATTGCAGTAACACGACGCACATACTTTACTAGAATCGAATAAAATTTTTGAAACTTTAAAAACTAACGTCATAGTTNGTCACCAAAAGATTAGAAGAGTAAGGCAGAATGTCAATCTATATTTAGTTCATATTCAGAAATTTAACGAAAATATGGCTATGATAGTTTTAAGTGAAAACTAGATATTTAATGAAGAAACATACTTGTATTACATTATATTATGCATTCCTTTGAGGCAATCATAGATACAGAGCAGGTGAAGTAGCAATTTTTTATACAAAGTTTATTGTAAAACAAAGGAGTTAACTGAATTATGACGACTACTGACAGTTTAATTATTGAAATAATATCGGTAAACACTATTATTCTTTGTTGGGATTGCAGTAACACGACGCACATACTTCGATCTCGAAGATCAGAAAATTTTATTAGAAAAAGTAAGTATCGCAGATGTTAGAGAAAATCCTGTACCGTGCATCGAAAGTTTTTTAGTTGGAAGGACGCATCAAGTAAGAGTTAAAAAATCGGTTAGTGACCAAAAAATTACAAAAAAGGCATTTCTCAGGGTAATGTCTTTTCAGCATTACTGTTTATAATATATGTAAATGATTTATTACCAAATCATATTCATAGGAAAAAATAACGGGATTTGCAAATTATATGTGTCTGTGGTATTCGGCAATGAATTGGGTAAATATCTGGGAAGCAATAAATTGTTAGCTTAGAAAACCAAGAAATTGGTGTTACAGTAAGATAAAAGGTAATAAATGTGGACAAAACTAAGTTTCTAAATTTTGATTTAAGGAGATATTACTATAGTATATATAGTACTGCGTAAATGAAGTAAATTGATTTTCTGTTTTAAAGCGGTTTAGGTTCTTCAATGGTATACATTTTAGGTTACGATGCATGTTAGCCAAAATAGAAAAGAAATAACATGTATCCGCCGTAGGAAACTTTACAAGAAAGTGTTTTTATTTCGTTTTTACATAACTTTTAAGATATAGAAAACAAGTGATAAGGAATGTGACTCTCAGTAACCAGACAGCTCCCAGACCTTCCCACTATGCACAGACCATCCCGCCATGTTCGCCTGGGAATATGACTGTCACGTGATAAATAAACTTACACGCTTCGTTGAGCTGGCAATCAATACTTGAAAAGTTGACCAGTATTTCCTATTTAATAATATATTTTATTGTAATGTTTTTAAATGTGGAATAAAATTATTTTTATTTAAAGTAGGTACTTTAAAAAAATAAGAAAAATTTTCTATGCGTTGGACATATCAGAGAAGATACTTCTGAAGAATATTTCAGTTACAATACTGACCACGACAACAATGAATTATCAGTACTAGGCTCATGCAATTAGTCCTGCCATCAACATCATAAATATTTGAGTTTCTCAAATTAGCTTTATTCGTGATGCGTGTACCAGTTATAAGTTAAAAATTACAAACAAAACGGATAATGTCCATATCAGACATAAATTGAAAATTAACAAATGGTCATTTAAATAGAGCATGTACACAGGAAGAAAAGGCTACTCTATTTGCAAAGCGGGATAAGATGTGAAAGATGACCCTTGATAAAAGAATAATAAATTTATAGTAAAAAACAGTACAAACTGCGTATGGCTACATGGAGGACAATAAACTAATTTACTCTCCGGAAGCAAGCAAGGGACTACCCCATCAATTCCGATCAAGGGCCCTGAGGCAGAGGCGGATTCAAAAATTTCAACAAAAGTTCCTAGATAACATGAAAAGTTAGCTGCGAGCTATAATACTAATAGAATGTCAATATGTTTGTAATTTAACGCAAAAAAGTTTACATGTACAAATTATTACTGAATTATTCTGAGTATAGTGTTTAAAAATCATAATAGTTGAAATAACACGAAATTCACGATTTATTGTAACAATAAACAGGTCCTTACAAATTATCCGAACTAAACAGTACTTTATTAAAACAGTAAGTTATTAAATAAAAGTCACAATCCTACATGTAAATGAAATTATCATCAATCATATAGTGTCTTCAAACTATTTCATATTGCATAAATAAATAAATTTATTGTCACGAAAGCAGTACAACTGCAAATCCATCTTTTTGAAATATGAACTTAATGCTTATGTTGATTTTCTCTTTTCACAGAACTAACTTCCATGTGGTAGAATATGATTACGAACGAATAAGCATTCCAATGGGACTTAAAGTGTTGAAAAATAAGAACGAAGAAGAGGAAGTATGGTTATCAACCAACCACATTGAAATTTTATTCACTGGTGATTTTACAAGAAATACAACGTATCCAATCTACGTGATGAGTGGAAAAGTGAATGATCTAGTAAAAGATACAGGTTGTGAAATTAATGGTCATGTATAGAAATACTTTTGTGAATGGAGAAATAACATGCATTTCCGTAACGGAGAATTCAATTAATTTAAGAAAAATGTTTATATTTACAATTTTTCTTAAACAATGGTATATACCTTGATAACATAATTGTTTTGTTTTTATTTTAAGTGGTTTTAAAATAATAATTTCGATAATACACATTTTTACTGAATATATTATACTTGAAAATATGAATTGCTGATGTTAAATGAAATAAACACATCCCAGAAACATTTAAATATTGTTTAATGATAATTTATTGAACCAATGATTCTCCCAAGAGTTCAAGTAACCTAAAACATTGTTGATAGATTTTTAAAGAAAAGTTATTTTTGTCATTATAATGGTAGAAACTTGTTAAACATTAAGATATGAACTGCCTTCAGGACGAGTGCAAAAAAATTTAAAAGCTTTCCAAAAATCGTAGTGTCTGTGAAATGAGAACGAGCCAAAATTTAGATTCAATAATTCAAGTAGTAATTGCAATGTTTTAATGTCCTGCCATTAAGAAATAGAATTCGATATAAAAGTAAAGAAAAAAGATCAGCGTATTCTCCCTTTCCCCCACTATATTTGTAAATTTATTATATAAAATTATGTATGTGATTGGCGAGACAAATCCAGAATAAATTTCAAAACATTCCGATGAGCTGTTGAGCAACCGATATCGCCATTCGACGTAGATTATCCGTCCTAATTATTAATGCCAAATATGAGTGTGTTTGCTTGTTCGCTACCTAATCATCATGAAATGATCAGAAAACAACTGAAACGATCGTGATGTAAATTGACAAGATGTTCACAATAGACGTGTTCTAACTTTTACTTTAAATTTATGGAAAAATAAGATAGAAGATGGTTTTCGACGATAAATGTCGATGAAGTCGGGGGAAATGCTTCGTTTCACTTACGCTGCCACAAACGATTAGAGACAGGTGACATGAATGGCAAAATAGTTCTCCTTAAAGAGTTCTACAAACAAGTCCGCGACAGCATGTGTTTAGTTCCAAGGGTTAACCTAAATTATCGAAAAAGAGTAATTAAGAATAGAAGTGTTAAAATAACTGAGCAAAAGGGCATCCCCACCCAGTGCCTTCTGTCTCATGTCATCAAGGACAACGGAAAGCAGAGATAGTCGCAGCGGTGGCGCAGGAGGTAGTGTTGTCGCTTATCACCAAGTCATCCAGAGTTTGATTCTTCATGGAGCCAGAAAATATGTAGCTTTTCGCATTATTTTACCCGTAACATGTCCCAGTTAATATAGCTTTAACTACTGAAAAACAAACCTTTCTTCCTCAATCCAGGTCTTCCTAATATCAATAACTCTATTACTAACTACTACTACTAACATCTCCATTTGGGTCAAGTTGTTGGGAAACGCAGCTAACCGGTCCACCTACTAACAATGACCTACCACCCAACTCCTATCGCTCCTAGTTCATAAGCTTCAATCGCACGCAATACATTTCTCATTTACAAATGCAACAATTAAAAAAAATAAAGCTGAGACATTTCGTGTATTTATATACTAATGTCTATGGAAGAAGAAACCTACAAAACCCATAGATAGAGAGGGAAAGAAGTGTCATTAAATCATATTTAATCCCAATAAACACGGGTTTAATACGTAAATTACGGGGACTTCCAGAAAAAAAAGGTCAAAGAATAAAGTGAAAGACTAATTGGTACATTTCGATTCATTTGTTTCTCTCGTGGACAAATTTACGTTACTTGCTCAACGATGGTTTCATCCAAGGATTTATTTATTCCGGCTGCTGGAACTGAAACTCAAATTGGTGAATACATTTAAGTTTGGTATTAAATTTTTATAATAAAGAATTTGTGAAACTAGGATGCTGTGCATATATTTGAAAAAACATATGAGTAAAATTATTTTAATGTTACAATATAAAGTCTTGCAAGATTTTATTTTTTCCTTAGTACAAGAAAACTGATCTAGAAAAATCCAGGGCAACGCAGAGTAATTCTTATTATTTGTGTCAGTCCTGACTTTTAGGGAGGCCGTGTTTGGAGTTGTATGTATTGAAATAGTGCTCCTGATATGCATTCTAAAACGGAGTTGAGACGTATTTAGTGTACGATATTTTATTAAGACAAAATCTGGAGCTACAGGCAAAATTCTGTCCATGGGAACAGAAATATGAGATTTATAAAAGATCGCATATGAGGAAACAAGTACTGATGTCATGTACGAGAAATTTGATGATTTAAAAACACACGTAGGAGACTAACACTTGCTTGAAATTTCACAAAATGGAAGAATACAGACTACAAACACTAGGAACGTTTTATTAAAAAAATTCAGATGATGTCTTCCCGTGATTAAGTATAGAGAACCGTTTCCTCAAAAGATAATAAGGAAACCACTGGAAGAATAATAAACTTTAAACACGATGTTTTCAGTCCACTATAAAACTGAACCGAAGAGAATGTTAAGAAGGTAATGCACACACGTCTCGTATGTGTGGATATTTTAAAGTCAGTATATTACATGAACGTACATATGATACTTTAGATATTGAATACTTAAAGCATTGTAAATAAGAATAAAAGGTGACAAAGGAAGGGTACGTGTGCAACACGCGGACTCCTTGCAAGGAAAGGCACAGTATAGTTTATAGGACACTTTCAGTAGAGGGAGATTTGCAAGTGTTGTGGTAAGCACGTCCCCACGAATGATTGGGGAAGGGTATATGGTGAGACAATCTGGAATAGTGTAACACTAGAACTTGCAGGAGTTTTCGCAGAAGGTGGTCTTAGAATCAGCACGAATAATGTGTTGACAAAGGGGAGTTTCAGATATTTAACTTACACGTAATAGCAATTAATGACAAACCAGAAGGACACAGCTGCAAAGAAAATCAGTATGGAGGTCAGTATGGGGAACGCAAGACCGTGATTGCGATGGAGAAATAAAAATGTATACGGGAATTGACTGTGGGGACGAGACAAGTAGCGACGCGACAAAAGAGAGTGAATTGAGAACACAAAAAAAACAAAAAAAAACGGGCAGCTTACACTAGAAAATACCGAATGTTAAAGAAGACGTTAGGAGATGTAACTATTGAAAGTTAATGCAGGAAGTATCNAAAAAACGGGCAGCTTACACTAGAAAATACCGAATGTTAAAGAAGACGTTAGGAGATGTAACTATTGAAAGTTAATGCAGGAAGTATCATGAAAATAGGAGGATTCAGTAAAACAAATTAATGAAATTGGGAAAATAAAAGATAAGACAGCGAGTGAAGGAGAGAAAGGACGAGATATAGAATAAAGTCAAGAATCTGCGCGGAAAAAAGGATGATTCAATGAACGTAAATAAAATAACTATCAAGAAACACTTTTTGACCATAAAGGGTTGTTTAGATATTATCCGTGAAACATTTGAAGAAGAATAAGATTTCACAAGAACATTATGATTAATCTAGAAAAATTTATAGTAAGAAAGACAGAGGACGGTTACGACATAAAGAGAACAGATTTAAAGACCTTGCATCTTGGCACACTACGACAGACTATCGCATATCGAAATATTGTTGGGCAGAAAAAATTGTCAACGTGAAATTTGAACGCCGATTGCAGTCCGTAGAGCGACAGTCCTTGCTGCCAATGGTAGGTAGCTCAAGTACAGTGTCGACAGAGGCTTTAATGTTCTCACAGTGATAATTCAATTGATTTGCACGTTTACAAGATAAAATATCGGTATGTTGTGAAAAGGGAGGGGAGGATATGAATGAATGAAGAGGAACTAAAAGATAATCATGGAAAAAGACATGTCAACATTTCTTTCCCGGCGTGAACAATGAGATGGAAAGATAGCACCATAGGACGAATAACGCATACATATGTACCATACATGAAGCATGCAATGAAGAATAGGAAATTGTTTGAAGCACCAAAAATTATTATACAATTCTTAACAGGACACGGCGACTTCATTCAATATTTGAAGAGATTTGATTTGAGATATGAACGGGGACGAGTACGTGGAGCAGATGTGCAAAACCCGGATCACATGTTACAGGATTATTCCCTATACACCAGAGCGGGCTTGTTATTTTCAAGACTATGGATAATACGACTCACTAACAACCAAAGTAATTGAGAAATTAATAGAGCAGAAAGTAAATATCAAACGTTTATGACATATATGTAAAAAATTGGAAGTATACGTGAGACTTACCGAAGGGATGCTTAGAATGGCATACGCCTCTTCGCGGTTAACGGACGGCGACGCCCAAGTTGTGCAGCGCAAAGACCAGAAGGGCAAACAGAGAACGGGATGCTAATAGTTCCTTATATTGCTTTTGCAATATATACAAGAAGGCCGAGACCAGTCAATAGAACGTCTATTTTTCTATAAATATATAACAAATTTGTAAATATGATTGTTGTTTCAAGAAATAATGAAGAATGTAAATGGTATCTGATTTAGAGGATGTCGTAGAAATGCAGATGCAGGAATATGCAAAAAAAGAAATCCCAGGGAAAATAATAGGGATCCGAAAGAAAATTAACGAATACCATGCACGGAAAGAATACCTGAGTTGGGGTAGCTAATGTATTAGCTGAGAGTCGGACAGACAACACCTAAGTCCGCAGAGCTAAAATCAGGTGCAACGACCTGATTTTTGGTCTTATTGTACCACAGCGTATAGCATTATATATCACAGCATAAATAGCTAATCTACAGGATAAGAAAAGAGATCCTATAGTAATAATAACAATAATAATAAATAAATTTATTGTCAAAAAACAGTACAAACTGCATATGACCACGTGGAGGACAATAAACTAATTTACTCTCCGGAAGCAAGCAAGGGTCCATCCCATCAATTCCGATCAAGGGTCCTAAGGCAGAGGCGGATTCAAAACTTTCAGCAAAAGTTTCTAGATAAGATAAAAAGTTAGCTGCGAGTTATAATACAAATATTATGTCAAAATGTTTGTAATTTAACGCAAATATGGTTGAAAATTTACATGTACAAGTTATTATCGAACTATAGATTATTCTGAGTATAGTGTTTCAAAATCATAAGAGTTGAAAAAACACTAAATTCACGATTTATTGTTACAATAAACACGCCCCTAGACAAAGTCTAGAGAACCTGTATAAGAAATCCGCCTCTACCCGAAGGAAAAACGGAGAAAAACCCCGGGCCAGGATGGGGCTACAGAATTAATGTACACAACCGTGCCAAAGTTGAGTGCATATAAAACTAAATTAATATGAGCCATACGGCAACACAACCATGCAAGAAAATAGTTTTTGAAATTTTTGTAAGTTATTTAAAAAGTGCCACAGCAATGGCGTGATAAAGTACAAGACGAATTTAACTTTTATTAAAATCAATAAATTCTTTTACAGTGTAGAAGCACTGGTGCAGGAGGTAGTTTTTAACCGCGGATTTGAAGAGATTCAATTTCATAATGTCTTTTATATTCTTGGGCA
>NNCF01126366.1:747822-788770 GCA_002313205.1 Laupala kohalensis | reverse complement strand
TATATATATATATATATATATATATATATATATATATATATATATATATATATATATATTTATATAGTGTTACGCTGTTCCTAACAACCATCTCTAGGTGCGTCGTGCACCTCATGTGGTCTGAAGGGTAAATTACGTCATTGGAAATACGATTAGAATACACAACATCCATGGCCTCGTCCCTAATATCCGCCTTTTTACGTTATTTCTTCGTCTCGTCCTGCCCACTCCTACCACTGTACTCCTAAAAGAAGTCAACTTGAACAAAACGATATCATTAGTTTAAAAATCTCATCATCTCTAAAACTATGTGATCCATGCATTATAAATTTAATTTTAATTTTAATATTAATTTTCAAATATTTTTATCCATAAACCCATTTTTTACTTCTCTCCACCCACGAAAGACTACAACTGGGGTGTTTGTTTCATGCGGGTTTAACTCAGACTTGCACAGTATCGGGATTTCACTATCAACTCAGCGACGTCGAAAATTTAGTAATCGTCACTGCTATGTGATATTCGATATTTTTTATGGCATTCCTTTCCCTAAGGGTGCTGGAGTTTATACGGACTGATTGTGAACTTTGTCGTCTTCGAGAAAGACACTATGAATTTCAGCGGCCCAGAAAACTACGATCTCATGACTAATATCGGTCACTTTTAATTATTTTTACATTTCATTCCTTCTCACCCCCTCACCCCACACAGGTGGTGTTTATTTCTTATAGGGCAGTATCTGGTATTGAGGGTGTCTCTTCAGCGGTCCCAAAATGATTTATTCAACGCCAAAATTGGTGGTTTTTTATTGTGTTTACCTGTTCTTCATTTCCACCTCTACCCCAAGGATGCTAGGGGAATATTATCTGTAATGTAGACTGACTATAAACTTACAAAGCACCAGGGACGATATTATCCATCTCCACGACATCGAAAACTATGATTTTGAATATAATATCGGATTTTTTCATTATTTTTACAAGTCATCTTCCGCCCCCACCCCCCACAGTGCTTTATGTTATATAGGCAGTCATTTGTGTATCAAGTTTTGTTGAAATTGCTTCAGTTACTCGAGAGTTGTGAAGGGATACATACATGAAATTTTTCAACCCCCATTTCACCATCTCAAGGATAGATTTTCGTAAAATCATTTCTTAGTGGATGTCTACTCCCTAAAAGGAATATGCCTGCCAAATTTCAAGTTTGTAGTTTTTGTAGTATTTGAAATTTTGTGCTTAGAGTGTGAGTGAGTTGTATTTCGCTTCTTGTAATCTACAGGTAAATGTAGTGGTATATAAGCACAGAAAGAACATTTTCTTGATAACAAAATTAAAATAACATGACAAGCAAGTCTATATAAGAATGATTAATAACAAAAAACATATTAGGATAATCAAATTTAAAAAAATTAGAATCTTGTAGTAAACTAATTTTGTTTTCGTAGTTAGCATGTTTTTATTTCGTTACTGAGATAAAAGTCATTTATTTTTTTACATTCTACATTCACCTGATGATTGTTAAAAGTAGTTATCGAAACGTCGTGTGTTAATAAGCAATTGCAATGTAACTCGAAATATTATTATTACCAGAAATATTTTATTTTTATACAATGTGATAATAAACGAGAATATTCTCGGTGATGATAATTTCCGTATTTCATAAATGGTGGTGAAACAGAGAATAGAAAGTCATATTACATATCCAAGCTAAGAATTTCTAAAAAAATAGGTTAAATAAATAATAATTAAATAAATAAATTTATTGTCAAAAAACAGTACAAACTGCGTATGACCACGTGGAGGGAAAAAAACTAATTTACTCTCCGGAAGCAAGCAAGGGACCATCCCATCAATTCCGATCAAGGGCCCTAAGGCAGAGGCGGATTCAAAAATATTGAATTGAATTTATCAATAATAAAAAAAGGTCATTTTTTTAAAGGTCCGTATTGCTTGCACGTAGTTTGGCAATGAATAGCACACAAGAATCTTGTGAGAAAACTAAAATAACTTTAATATATGCTATCATATTGCTTTTCGAAATGTATAATTGTATTATTTGTACAGAATAAAATTAAATAGGTATATTTAATAATAATAATAATAGAGATAATGTATTTATTTTTATATTAACAGTGTATAAAGCCCAGTCAATAAAGGTCCAAAAACATCGATTTTGGGGAAAAAATTGGCGTAAAACTGATTAAATTTAAAAACTTCAGTTTCCTGTTGGTCAAATCGCTTAAATTTTTCCAAAGATTAATTGTACCGAAGGAAAAATTTGTATCACATTATACCACATATTTTCAGTTGCCGCACGCACTATGACTGCGTAGGTGGTGTCTAGACGGCCATGACTTATGTTACATCATCTTGCTTACAACCCTCTTCTTGGCGTTAGTATCGCACACAAATAGATAAAAATTCCTATCAATATATTTACAAAGTTATGAGCTATAACTTTTACTCAAAATCTTTATCCATATAATTTCACATACAAAACTTATTTCACAAAAAATCAAAAATATCAATGTGAAAAATTTAGTTTTCCATCAATTATAGAAAATACGTGGAAAAATCTTCGTTTTATCGCGAATATGAAGAAATTTAATGCTGTAGCCTATATAATAACAAATAAAACAAAAATATTTGAAAATCCGATCATTAGTATCAGAGAAAATGAGTTTTCCGTAAATATTCACATTTTGCAACTTTGAGGGGGGGCTGGGGTGTTAAGCTTCTGGAACATTTTCAGAGACTTTTATGAAAATAATCCTTGGAAAGTGTCTATTAATGGGTAAAAATTTAGCTATACGCCAATTTTTTCCCGTTCAAAATCTTTATTCACCTTATTAATAACTCAAATGATTCAATTTATATTACAGGTAGACAAAAACGTTTAGTATTTCAGGGGGTTTCGTCTGTTTCCAGACAATTCTTCGTTTCAGAAGGTAACGCAGGACGTGAAGTCTTAAATATATTTTTTAACGTACTGTTAATACAACCACATCATGAGACGATAACCATACCTACCACTTCTTTATTATGAGCAGTCATAAAAGTCAACATGGAAAGGGTAACGATAAAAAAATATTTGATATCAATATGTAATTTGCAGTAACATTGAACCAATTACTGAAACAATTATTAATTGTGGTTGATAACATTTTGCATGACGTCAATGGCAAACTACTATAAAAGGAGTTCCTTTCATGAACCTTCGGAATCCACTGTAAGTCATAAGGTAAGTTCTTCTCTCGTTTCTTTGTGTTTTATCAATATTTTATTTCCATTGTTTGATAGAAATACACTGGCAACTAGGTTTGTATAAAGAGTTATGAGACCAAGTTCGGAAAGATAAGTTATTGAAGCTTCAAATCATTTAAATTCTTAATAATAGGACTCTATGTGTCGACACATTTCTGTCATTACTATTTTCCTCTCTCGGATGGCCTAGAAGTCCGTTTTTTCAATAATCTTAAAGCAGCTAGTCGTATTCGCTTTGACGACTGTCACGGTCCCATGGCTGCGTCCTTTGAGGTTATATTCTCTCGGTAGAACAGGGAAAACTCCACCGGTGATACATGGGGACTGTAAAGGTGCGATTCCGTTGTGGACCAGGTAACCGTTCACCAGTAGAAACTTGGTGCATTATCATAATGCAGCTTTCAATTGGTGGAAACGCCAGATCTCATTCGGTAAACTCTTCCTCTTTATTTTTTGAACACATCCACATGGAAAAATCCAAAGACAATGAGCGCGACTACGGTACATTCGAATCATTTTTCGGCGTCGGGATGTTGGTACGTGCCATTTGGCTCTTAGACGTTTTGTCAGGTACGTACTGAAAAATGCAACTACGGTTGATAAGTTTTCATTCCCAAACACTTGCTACATCATGAACAATATCTCCAGAGCTAAATTTCCGAACATACACACAATTATTTGTAAGGTCTTTAAAAGAACGTTACATTTTGAAGCTACGACCGAATCTATTAACTGGGCTCCACTAGAACGAACCGCATGGCAGATCGTAGGTGACTGACGCTAGTTGCGAGCTGATTATCCCTCCATCGAACACGCATAGAGCTAGCGTCCATCAACACACAGTTCCATCCGAATAAAATTGGTCTAATTACTTTTTATACTGAACTTGCATGTACAATATTACGTGATGATAGAATTCAATTGCGCCAATATTATGAGATAACAATGCAGGCAGAAGTATGCATGCTGTAGAAAATAAGTTTAATGGTCTATAAACTATTTTCTGTAACATTTGTAAGTACTAATACAGAAAGAATGTTGGATGTATTAGCTCTCACAACATTTTTATTCGTGTCCACAGGAAGTATTTAAAAGAATTATCAAAACTACCTAGAAGAATCTGAAGACATGACTCGACCTTTCAAAATTTCAATTTCCTTTTTTATGGCGTTAACTATGTTGATGGAGTTCGGAATTAAAGGCACCTCTCCCGAGAATATGAAGGAAATCTTTATGTGGGATCAAATTCAATTTCCTATAAATGATTCTGAAGCAGCTAGACTAGAAGAGACCGGTATCTACTGTCGTGGATGTTGTGTCATCTTCGACGTAGATAAAGATAGTATGTTCCTATATTTTATGAAGTCGTTATGTAATAACACGGGCTGTAGTGTAATTGGCCTAGATGAAGTAGTTGCTTAGTGCCCCGAGCTCGAGGAGACCAATAATTCTAATTTAAATATTTTTCACACCGAAAACGAACGAATTTGAGTTAACTTTAAAAGCTAGTTTATTAGTTTTCTGTTACTCTTTTAATAACAATAATGTACTGACCAAAATTAATTATTAACCAGATAAATAATTTTCTAAAACTAAATTCCTCCATAGGTTACAGCAAATCCCAACCTATATGTAGTTGTCAATGTGCTTTAAACATTACTGTGTAATTTCAAGGGCAAAAATTACACAAATTTCAAATTATTTGGCGATTGCAAATTTTCGGAAATCTCGATTGAATACTTACTGACCCCAAAACTATACGTGACCACGTGGAGAACAATTTAATTACACTTCAGATCCAAACAAGTTATCTCATCAAATTCGTAAAAAATATGTAATTGATTTTAGATTTGAAATGTTAAACGAAATTTATAAATTACTCCCAGGGATCTGTGGATAAGAGATTATTTAATACATTATTGGTAAATTACTGCTCATTAATTAATAAGCAAGATAAATATGTTTTGCGCCACAAAGCAACATTTGAATTGGAAGCATTAAGGCGAAAATTGGCTTCTATTGTCAATAATTCATTTGTAGAATAAAACTACATCCTACCCTGGAAATGCGTCATACCGCGATATAACAAACGTTGTTTTGTATTAAGAGCGACAAAATTGTTGAGTAAAACAGAGTTAATATCGGGACCCTATCAGCGAAGAACGGGAAAGTTTAATTGACTTCCAATATTTTGATATTACAACTAGCTGACTTAAATTTGTCGCTATTATATTTTAAATCTGTATTTTTTACTCATATTACCTCATCTGAATTAATTGAAAAAACTATTCTCCCAATTATTTTTCGAAAACTAAAATGTATTTCAAAAGAACATTACTTTCAGTACGAAGACGCAAAAAATAGTAAAGAGTCTAATAATAATAATAATAATAATAATAATAATAATAATAATAATAATAATAATAATCTATTTTCCAAACATTAAGTAAAGTTGTCAGTTAAACTCAATCGCTAATAATATGACCTCTCCATATGTTGATTTGCTTTAGAAAATATATTTATTTGTGAATAATATGCAAAATGGTTCCTTATTCGCATGAGAAATAACAAAAAGAAGATTTTTATGAGGATCATTATTTTTATTTATTTTGTATTAAAATACATCATATGCATTCATTCATTATTCCTCCCATTC
This sequence comes from Laupala kohalensis, assembly GCA_002313205.1. Taxonomy (NCBI): domain Eukaryota; kingdom Metazoa; phylum Arthropoda; class Insecta; order Orthoptera; family Trigonidiidae; genus Laupala; species Laupala kohalensis. The sequence continues at coordinate 782,851 of NNCF01126366.1, read as the reverse complement.
GCTCGTAATTTCTCGGTTTTAACAGCTTCTTCTGTAACCATGTCATCACTAGGCTCGTTCCTTTTCATCTTCTTTCTTTTTCAGTATACCGCACAGCCCAGTTACCCTTCCTTGATCATACTCTTTATCACCCCAATTCCAAAAATATGTTGCCGAAAAATTTCAAACACCCTTTTTGTCATTTAATTTCCTCCGCAAGTTTCCATACTCGCTCGCTTTCCCCATATAATTGATTTTCCCCCAAAACATGATATTCATTCTCGTCTCTTTTGGTGCAGGCACATTCTGCTGTTTCCACAGTCTGTATCCGTAAAAAATTCCATCAAATATCCATTTAGCTAGAACCATTCCGTCCCCTTTAACCTGTGTGACATCAGGCATATATGCATATGTATCATTCTTGTTTTTCTTGCGTCCCATCAAATTTGCCTTCCCTTAATCTCCAGTCTTTTGAGTGCATCTTTCTTCCCAACAAGCACTTCCTCCCCATTGAGAACTATACATTCCTTCCGCATTATGGATCAAAATGTTCTTTATCGAATATATAGGTCAATTAGTAAAACCCCATTAATAACTTCCAAAGCCGCTGTCGGTACAGTTCTATATGCTCCCTTAAGTTTCAAATGACACATTCGCTGCATCGTTATCAACTTTCGTTCTATTTCTTGATTTACTATTCCGAGTCCCCAAACTCTCACTTCGTATAATAACATTTTGACCTGAACGCACCTTTTTTGTAGAGTTATCGTTCCTTTATTTCCAATATTAAATTTTGTTTAACCATTCTCAACATATTTTAATTGCAATTATATATCTACTAAATTGGCAATACATGTCCACAACGACAAATTCCTTGTTACCTTATCCATACGTATTTTCTTTTAGTGTCGGGTTGTATATTTCTCTAAAACAATTATTCTCGACCCCGAATCATTGACTACAATGATGTCCCAAGACCTCTTCCCTACATATTGCCGGGCTCATTATTGGTACGTGACATGGCTTGTCGGCATGCCACCTGTATCTAATTCTCTCGCATATATTCTCCAAGTTCCATGGATCCCGTTACACTTCTATGCATATTCTACTCCATAGTCTATGGTGTTCAGAAGTATCCTCTGAACAATCCTATACCATTGCAAGTTTAGTCTATGACACAATGATCTCTCCGACCTGCCCTTCTCTCTGTTTACACATTTAGGAATTTACACATTTTATCTTTATTTGAGCAACTCTTAAATACGTGCCCATACCCTGAACAATGTCTGCAAATGACCCTAATATTTATTCTGTGATTTATTGATTAGTTGAGATGGCCATACCTTAAGAATACACGAACACAATCAAATTTCCAACTTTCAACACTCTTCTACCCCAGTTTTGAAGCTGCAGACCTATTCTATGATATCAACAAATACTTATCTGANTATATATATATATATATATATATATATATACATATATATATATATATATATATATATATATATATATATATATATATAAATTGTCCGATTTACAACCTAGTCAAATATTAGGTGACCCTACAGATCAGTCAAACTGTTTTCCTAAAACTCATGTCAATTTTTTTTTGTAACATAAAAAGAATATTTCAATTTATAGACAAAAACAAAAGATACTTCTTTTCGATGCCACATATCCTTCCCGGTTCAGCAGTCACTTTAGGATTTGTGAAAAGTACGGCAGAGCAATATAATCCGATTATTGAACCATATCCGGATTGGAGTTGGCACGCACGCAATAAAGGATGTGATGGGCTCACCTCTGTTTTTCGAATCCATGTAAGTGCAAATTTTATTTGAAGTGTGTGTACTAGGCAATTAAATAATATTTAGACATATTATTTATGAAATATCAATTTTTAATTATTTAATCTTATGAACTAATTCTTTTTATACTTTTTTTACTTATACGCTGCTTTTTCAGGATCTGAAGACAGTAAAATTTATGAAATTTTATAATTCATTTATTCATAGAACAGTTTCAGAATATGATATGGAAGTATATAGATTCAATTAAGGCGCTTTATTTGAACATATGATTCAAACGCTTTTTATCTATAAAATGACTAATTATTTCATCCCAACGGAGAAGTAATGTGTAAAGTCTTCAAAGTCAAATTGTGTCACAAAAGTTCCCGAATGTTGCCAGAGGTTTGACAGAGGGAAGATCTCCGGTCACGACACTTGGACATGGAACTCGTTTTACAACAGGCTGAATAGACCTGAGCGTCAATCTGAATGATGGGTGATTAAACCGATTTGGGATGGAACCCATGTCATACAGCCAGCAGCTCAGTGCTTTACTCTACTGAACCACTCCGACTCCAATGCTATAAGTCTTATAACATATACAAACACTATTTGTTGTAATGCGACAAGAATTCATGGCAGAAAGTAATATCGGAATTCATTTTACGCCAAGTTTTTTAAAACATGAAGAATGGATTTTCTTCTTCACTACTTTTACTCTGAACAAGGTGTTTAAAATGAATTACAAAATGTGTCTTGCATATGGATCGGGAATTATAAGGGTACTGGATTCCCTTCCGGATAAGTTCCCGAGGCAGGTGGTGTATAATTGATGTGTGAATTAACGTTACGATGGAATGGAGGCAAGGAAATGAAATTACCTCGAGAAAACCTGCAGCAAATCCGCTTTGTTCTCTATCAAAAATTCTTCAGACTACTGGGAGCAGCTGGAACTTGTACTACTCACCAATGCAACAAGGCGTCCGTTATCGAAAAAATGTCATGGATTGCCCGAAAATATTTCTAAAATAATGAAATTTAAAAAACATAACAGTTCACCGGAAACTGACATCCTTGAGAAAAAGTATTTAAAAGAAATGTTTTAAGACAAGGAGCAGTTTGTACATAATTAACGTACTTTTTTCCTTCGCTTGAATTATATATTAAATACTAATCTATTAATTTTGTATGTTAAGAATAATGTGTATAATGTGTGTAATATGTATAATGTTTGTATAATGTGTAAACAAAATATTCTCAAGAAATGATATATCATAAGAGATATCAAATTCAGTATTCAAAGATTTAATTAATATGCTAGAAGGGGTTATATTAATCTTAAGATATGTTTTCTTTTCTTAATACTTTTCACGAACCCTTTTTATTTCACAGTTCGACATGACAGGAAGAACGATGTTCTTGTCGCGTGGGAAACACGTGCATCTCATATAGGTGGATTCAATAATATGGCAGCGGACATACTTTCCGGGACTCACAAACATTTCCCTATAGAAAACAAATTCGTTTTTTTTATCCTTTGTTTTTTTGTGATGTAACGGTAAACAAGAAAAGACAACATGAAACATCCATTTACACGTATATTTTCTATCATGCAGGTGGACGAATGTGACCGTCTCTGGGTATTGGACTCAGGTGTCGATCTGGAGCTGAGGGGATACCAAAATTTGTGCCCTCCACAACTGCTCGTTTTCGATTTGGCGACAGATACACTCTTGAAGCGCCATCGCTTCAATGTTGGATGTGATGCAAGTCCTCGCACACTTATGCTCAACGTCATCACGGAGCATATGGACTCACACTGCAGCGAAGATGTTTATGCGTATATCGCAGACGCCTTTGACTACAATATCAAAGTTTACCACATGGAAACGGAAAAGTGAGTTTCTAGAATACCAGCATTTTTACAGAAAACAAAAATTTTAAGTTTCTCATCCTCAAGTAGCTTATAATTAGAGATGATCTAATAAAATATATGTCAATTTAACTTAAATCGGAAAGCAAGTTTTTTCCTTGTACACTATAAATAACTAGAGTTCAGATTTTACATATATTTTCATGATTCTCAGAATAGGAGATCGCGACTTGGGAAATTGACTTCCCTTGTCTGTAGGATAGTAGTACCCCTATCGATAGTGAAAGTGAAAAACCGCAATATCCTAATTGCGAAAAAGAGCTCTCACTCTTTTCATTTCAACACAACATTTAACAGGAGATTTAACGGCGCAGTACTAGACAATTAAGTAGACAGCTGGGGTTATATTCTCCCATAAGATAGACTTTTGGAAAAATATTGTAATAAAATTAAATATTTTATGAATAATAATTATGTTTTAATATAAGTAAAAGACTTAGTATTAATATTTAGTATTACCTCATTTTTTAATAATGAAACTGTTCTTCAAACACGGACATTTTAGCCAGCATGTCAATTGTATTTTGTTCCATTGTATTTTTAGCCATCATGGTCATCGTATTCTTGCGATTGAAGCAGAAAATTGTGCTGCGATCGGATTGCGTTCTAGCAATCTTTGGTAATTAACAACCACTTCTTTGAACCTCAACTTTTAAAATTCTTCAGTCATTTATTCTTCAACTCCTCTTCATTTATCCCTCAACTTCACTTGGTCATCAAAAGTGCGATCACCTGTCCAGGTAGCTGCTCTTCCCTCAAGTTAAACTGTTTCGCAACATGATGATTTTGCTTCTATTAGTTAAAGAAAATGGGTCTTTAATGACAATAAGAATTGTTTTTACAAATTGCAGTTGTTATTAAAAAAGAACTAAACTTTCATTTGAAGTATTATTATAATTTACAATATCCTGATATAAATATTTTTTACGAAATTGTTAGTTTTATTAAACTATACTTAAATATCAACTTATCATATGGCTATGAGGAACATTTGCAATGTATACATTCCCTCTCAGGTCTTGGACTGTTCCTGGGGATTTGTTTTACCCCGAAGTGACAGGCAGAGACTTCAACATGAACGGAGTGGACTACAGCAGAATTATCGGTGTTTTGGGTATGGCTCTGTCACCGAAAATTGATAAGAAATGTGGTCGCTTCTGTTTCTTCCACTCATTCTCCGGCTACATCGAGGGTCGCGTATGCACATCCATCCTGCGCAATGAATCTCTCTTCGTCAATGGGAACGACGGGGCCAGCGAGGACATGGACGTAATTGGTAGTCGCCAACTACAGGTGAGAAGTAGGAGAAGTATACAAAATATATGTTAACTTGTGGTTAGGTGAAAATTGCAATGGAGCGGGAAACGAACCCATGATCCTGCTTTCATCACAAGGGCGCTAACAACTACACCATCCGTTCAACTTTCGTTACTGTACATTATATCACCCACGCATAACCTCGAAAGACCTGAGACACATCTCTTTTCGCCATTTTGAGCTGGCCGAAATTTATCACGTATCTTCTCCACGTGCAGGTACAGGGAAGAAATAAACGCATATGCAGGAAAACACTGGAACTAGTCTGTATGAACCACGATTTGATTTTGGCGCAGTTCTCAATACGTTCCGTCAGGATCAATTAGAATTTATAATCATTCATTAGCATCATAATCCGTAATAAAATGTGGCTATTGTTTGCATTATTTAGAGATTTATGACAAATTTCATGAAGAGTTACGAAAAGTAGGAGAAGCTGGAGAAAGTAATCAATTACTGATGAAAAAAATTGTTTGACTTAATATGTTAGAATTAATATAATACTAACGTATTAAATAAGTCACTTGTTAATCTCTGTATATAGAATTGCGGTTTTAATAACGATAGAAATTAGCACTGCTGTATGAACACAGCAGTGGTACCACAATATAATTACTCGTTAATCAGTACGAAAAAGCAATTGTATTTCTTTGTGCTTAATAATTTTGCTTAGAACTAATACTTACATTGCAATACAGATCCACAAACATACAGATTTTTGCATCTGACGCAAGTCCTTTTGGGAGGTGGAGAATCGGAATGTTTTTATTCTTTTCTCATCTTTAGTTTCTGGAGGTAGATCAGCAATCAACTGTAGTTAAAAATGAAATTGGAAAATCTTGTGTTAGTTCTACTTCAATAAAGTGAAAATATTATGCAAAAGTTCACGTCTTGGTTGATTCCTCTGTTTTGGACAACAGGCTTGGAAATTATCAAGAGAATACTTTAGACATGTGCAACTTTTATTAATAATTTTTTTCACTCTTACGTAAATAAGATCAACTTCGTGGTAATTCTTCAGTATCAGATAACAAAAGCTACCAATGCGTTCTCCATATGAAGATCATTCGTAATTGGGATATTTTGTGGTCAATTCCTTTTCCAACTGTCATATGAATGTTTACATCTATGGTTATCGTCACCATTTGATGAACTTAGAATGCACTGTTAAACTTCAAATAAAGGATGTGATTGCATTATAAGCTTCAATTTTATTCATCATGCACGTTCGTGACATTTGCCAGCTCCTCAAATGAATCGAGCTGTCATAGCAAATTGTTAAGGATTACAACAGAAATCTTCAGAATATTTTCATGTTGCCCAGTTGAATTCATACATAACATTGCATAATGATAATAAAAATTATACGATAATATTAGATGTTTAACATAAACGGGACATATATAATGATATATGATAAACATATATATGACATATATATGATAAAATCCTGAGTTATTTTTACAGTAATTTTATTTATTCTTCACAGTATATCCGAAATTTTAATTAAACAACACCTCATCAAACATTCTCTTTCACTAATAACTTTGTCAATTAATTTGTTTTTCAGGCCGTTGATCAATACATGAGTGAAGAGGGAATTTTATTTTTTGGAATGATGCCGGAACACGCCTTGCGGTGTTGGAATTTTCGCCAACCTTATCACGCGTAAGTAACAAAAAGAATTGAATTATATGCTCTTCGAAACATTTCCAATATTATTAGGATTTACGTTATTTCAATGTTAGATTCATTCAACTACGCATAATCTATGCTGTATCTTGTTAACAATATAGCGAATTGTGAGTGTATTAACGATTATCTTTCGTATAAATGGAAGAAGTATATATTCATTCATTCATTCATTAAGAACTCATTGAGTAAAAGTATCACTAATCCTATAATAATAAGGTACAGATTTGTCCAATTGGTTTTCAACATTTGGTGAAATAATTCAATATTTCTATAGAAAAAATGTAAACTATTGGATTTCTGTATGGTAAGAAATCGTGATTGAATAACATCATTTCTTGTGAAACTGCTCGGTCACGTATGTACTCATAATAATTTTAAATTTCAACTAGAAATTGCAATTAGGAATAAGAATAAAGTTTTCTAGAGTATTTTGCGGATGCAGCACAATGACAACCAGAATGAAATATTAGTACCAGGATCATGCGACTAATTCTGCCAACAACATCATAAAATATGGGTGTCTCTTATTAGCTTCTTTCGCGATGCACGTACCATTTATGAAAACAAAACGATTAATCTCTATATTAGTGACATATATCTGGAAATTATCATATTTAATAAACAATCAATTATAGCCAAAGGGTCAATTAATTGTAAATATGGCTTCCACACTGGAAGAAAAACCTACTTTACTCTCTGGAAACAAGCCATATTATCATTTCGTTCATTTTATTGGAGGAAACTGCATAGAAGGGACAACATACGACAGATGATGCTCGCAAGTTGAGTCAAAGCTATAAAATATTAAATGAAACTTCATGATAATCACGTATTTAAAGGAAATGACATATTTTTCATCAATTAGCGTTCATCATATATTTAAAAAAAAAAAGACATAATTATCATCAATTTCATATGGCGTAGTCATATAATTGAAATGTGAACATAATGTTAATGTTGATTTTCTTTTACAGAAAAAACTTCCATGTAGTTCATTATGATTACGAACGAATAAACATTCCCATAGGTATTAAAGTGTGGAAAAATTTAAATGGAGAAGAAGTAGTATGTTTATTATCTAACCACCTTGAATTATATTTCAGTGGTATCGATAAGAAAAATGTAACTTATCCAAACCACTTAATATGTGGAAAAGTGGAAGATCTAATAAAAGATACAGGTTGTAAAGTGAAATATCCATAGAAATTATGTGAATGAAAAAATAACATGCATTTTCGTTACGGAAAATTTAATTCATTTCAGTAGAAAATATTAATAATTACAATATTTCTTAAACAAATATATTCCTTTATAATATAAATTATTTGTTACTGAAAAGGTTACCAACTTTAAGCATTTTAAAAATTGAAACAATTATGGGCAAATATTAACTGCGTCTTTTAAATTAATTAAACATCATCCTGTGTTAAATATTGGAATATTGCTTCACGTTAATTCTTGAAATAATAATTCTCTGAAGATGTCAAGTAACCTAAAACATTGTCAAGTTTCTAAAACATAGATTTTCAAAAGAAAAGTTATCTGTTTTTCATATAATTTTATTACCTTGTTAAATATTACGAGTGCAAAGAACTATTTGAAGGCTTCCCAAAATTGATAGTTTATGAGGTCTGAGAAAAAGCAGAAATTCAAATTCAATTGTTCATGTTCCAAATTCAAATGCTTGAAATATTACCTCTTGAAGAAATTTGAATACAATGTAAGATAAAAAAACAAAGATCTGCGTTTACTCCCTTTCCCCGAATTTTTGGTGAATTTGCAAGTATGGTTGTAATTGACATGACAAATAGAGAAAGATTCATTAACTATTGAATTTGAATTTCTGCTTTTTCTCACCTCATAAACTATCAATTTTGGGAAGCCTTCAAAAGGTTCTTTGCACTCGTAATATTTAACGGGCTATTAAGCAACTCATAACGTCATTCGATATAGATAAAATTTTCATAATTCGTGTTAATCTCTGATTCAAAAACATTGTATCACTTATTGAGATTGTATTTTAGCAGTTAGTCTCAATAATTCAAAACGTTTGAATATCTGGGAGTATTCGCAAGTTGAGCCTCAAAACGTACAGGAAGAAAAAGGTTATTTTAGATCACCTTCTAGCAGTTAATCTGTTATATTTTGTCCGAAAACAGTAGTTCTCAGACAGTTAATTTGTAGAATTGTATAATTATAATTTAATTTAATTACTGAAATTTGAATTTTATTTTATTTTTTTATCTTAAATTTATTTTATTGTATTGAAATTATATTTCAACATAATTTTATTAGTTTGTAATCTTAATACGGCATACAATAAATGAAAAAAAAATTAAAAATCATTTGCACATGTCATTTACCTTTAAATCTTCCTCTCTGAGAAAATTAAAAATTGCAGAAGGAGTTTCCTTTAATTCCGCTTTTTGTATATATAGGAATGCGGAAGAGAAACTGAAATATCTGCAGGAGGTTCATACATCACAGACAACCCTCTACGCTTTTATTTAGGTAGATGGCGCGAGGTCGCACGTTTTCTCAAGACATCACTCGAGTGCGCATAATCATTGGCAGAAGGAAAAAAGAGGGTTCTCTAATACGCTCTGATAATACGAGAAGATTAAGTTCTTGTGAAATATTCATGTATGAGTGAAGAAGCTAAGAGTAGGTTGTGTGGGTGATAAGAAGTTTCCATGGTCATATTTTTTCATGCTTAAAAATAATTCTCAAAAAGTTACTTAATTTAATAATATTATAATTTTTGTTTCGATAATCATAAAATGATTCAATTACTAACGTTTAGTACGAAACATTATTGGTCGCATAATACCAAGAATTCAAACCATCGAACTGAACTGTTCCTCATTTCTTACGTTCTTGTTTCAACTTAAATATCGTTGTTTCCAAATTTTGTTACCACTTAAGCCTCATATCTCTTGCATATTTAATGAATTCCACAAATTGATATTGATTGAACTTGTGAAGCAAGTATAGGCTTCTATCCAGTAAATATTGTGTTTTACAAATGAATTCACAGAAACATTTCTTTCGAAAAAACGAAGATATTATTATCATCAAACATTTAAACTTACTATTACTTAATCGAACTATCAAACTTGAAAAATACCAGAAATGGAGTTGTTAATTCTTGTTCAGTCGGGTGTACAAGCAACTTAAAACCACTCTTTGCATATTGATGTAAATTACAAAAAGGAATATATAACTTGCATGTCATCAGATGTTACTGGAAACACAAAGAGGAAGTTCCAATACCTGAAAAAAGAAAGATTAAATTCATTGGATATACTCTCTAACAATTATTACGATTTATTTAATTAACGCATTAGTTAGGTCTCAATTGATAAATATCAAAAATTTATCTTATCAGCATGATTAATGTTTTGATTGTACCCTCAAAATTACACTGTCATATTATGTAACATTACTGCTATAATATTTCCCGTTTTCGTAAATATAAGTTTTACAGCAAATGACGTTAGTTTTTTCTCCGAGATATAGGAATCAGTTGTAGCAATGAATAAGTAAATGGATCTTATTCTTTATTGAATTCAAAGGTCCGTCCCGTATAACAAGCTTTGTAATGTTGGCATTGCACGAAAAGTATGTCCCTTCTTCGTGAGTAGGAGTTTTGTATCATGGAATAACGTCAGAAAGGTCAGGTCACTAAAGACTAGATTCTCTCCACCACTTTCCTCCAATAGAAACAATTTAATTGTAGTTACATTGAAAGACAACAATAAAAATTTCTATAAAGCGTAAATTAATTACGATTTTTCATAACTAATTTTAAGGGATCACACATTGGGTGGTGTGTCTGGAACTTAGTACTCGCCATTGCAAAAATATTATTCATTATTGAATTCAAATTAACTGCAAATTATTCAAAAAATAATATTAATAAAAAAGTGTACTCAGCCGAAGGCGCACGAAAGAATTGCGACTGAAACAGCTCACCAAACGTACCAGTGCTGAAACAGCACAAATGATGAAACTTTGTCCATGTCTGTAGTGCTCACCACGACATCTCGATGCAGAAAGAACAGAATACCGCCACAACAGCAAGTAAATTGAATCGATGGTCGATGTTGGCTAGAGATTTAAAATAAAAGGAATTAGAATGTATTGCCAAAATAACGCGAGGTTCACTTATCTATTACCCCTATGGCCAATGGCGAAGTAAAAGCGGTGACTGTTCTGGGTACAGACCCTGTACCAACATCAAGCCAGTTAGTTTGGCAAGAAATAAATTGAAGTATTATTAATTTTTTGCCAAGAGAGCAGTTACAAACTGCCTATGCTCACATTGAGGACAATAAACTAATTTACAACTACTACTACTACTACTTTACTATAAACTAAGAACCACAGAGAGGGTTTCCGTTCATGTTTTTTTTTCTTCTTAGTCTTGTAACTTTCCTAGTGGAAAATGCAACCTATGAGTATACACCCTGCAGCACCTTCAGAATTAATCCCCCCATGCATTCAATTCTCGAACCTCAAACCCGTTCAAAAAACGCACAACAAGATGTAGGAACGAGTCCAGGTAGCCGAGTCGCTAACTGGAGAGCGTAAGGAGAGGATGCTGGTATTCAGCGATAAGCGTTCTTTATGAGGAAGCACTCGGAGGCTGGGGGTTAATTGCAGATGCTATGCTAATTGCATGTCGGGTTTATTTATTCTCTTCACCTTCATTTTCTCTCGAGCCTTTTTTTTTTTTTTGTGTGTGTGTCTCTCCCCGCCACTTCGTACAGTGTATTTTTAATTTCTCTTTTCACTATTTGTATTTCATGCTTTCTCATATTGGTGGCATTGGACTGGAATGAGTGAGGAAAATTCCTCTCTGTGTTTAAATGCTAACTCTATTCACTCTTAGAAGAGCCTTAAAAGCTAAAGAATATATATTCAAAATTATTAGAATACTCTGTAAATATACAAAACCTCTACTACAAACTGCTATACTCTCCAGAATCCAATTGGCTATTCCATCGATCGCGATCTTATACGCAGTGGTCACACAGGAAAGGATTTAAATAAATCTAAATAAATTTATGAACTTGATCATCATGTTGCCCTACAACTAACAAGTATTATAAGGTAGATAAATAAATATTCAATTTTTTATGAATATCCTGAAACACAGAAATATAAGTTACGTCAAAATATTGTATTGCAATTTTCTTCTATTTAAATTCCTCCTGAATGTTTGCAAGATGAAATTATCCAGCGCCACTCGAGTATTTTCACTGGTTTATTCTTTGTGGCAGTGGTGGAGACAGGGGAGAAGAAGGTTGCTTTTACACCCCCAACCCCCGCTCCTTTTAGATTTCACAGAATTTGGTTCGTTATCCTTCGTTTTAAAAGTATATTTAAATAGCAGTTTAAAGCGTGAGAATTTAAAAGAACGAGATCGTGCTATGGGCGACCTGTCAAACATCGAAATATACTTGTATGTATAAAATGTATGAGATGTATTTTAATGTGTGAAATAAAAGTACTGAAACAAGCATTATAACCGTTTCGTGATATTTCAGTATTAAATTTAAATGGTTGTTCTACAAATGTGGTTTTTAGTCCAAAATCATATTGTTAATGAATTGCGGATAAAGTTTTCGGCTTATTCTATTAGAATACTTTGCACGATGTGCATCCATGGACAGTATTATTATTTTATTATCACAACCAATACAACAGAAGTAGTATGAGAAAAATATCAGTGTATTTTTGAAAAACAAGAAAAAATATTTACCCTTATTAAATTAATTACAATAGTAATCACAGAATAATAGGAGCTTAGAGAGAGGTGAGTGAGTGTCGATATGGTTGACTCAGAGGGTCACTGGCCAGACGGCGGCGACGCTCTGTCGCGTCGACCCGTCACTTGCCCGCATCTTGTTTGCGGGCACCTGAGAAAAGCCGCAGCATGATCCTCTCATTAGCAGGGTGACTGAGACAAAGTGAAATAAAAATAGATTGCGGTGTCCCGCCAACCGACGACGTGTTGGTCGATGGAACACGATTGCTCTCCAAGGCTTTCATTCTCGAAACGTTGTGGAACAAGAGTTAGTAATCGTTCTTCAACGTCGAAACAGCTTTTACAATTCACTGTTTCAACCACCATTGCCCCTCCAGTAATTTGTCATAACTGTACCTACCTAAATCTGAATAATGGCTAAATTATGTGGTTCATTTCACGATAAGTCGGTGAAAGCTTCGGGAAGAAAATTATTTATTAAAAAAAGTCAACCAATCGTAAGCATGATGAAAGTGTTCGTAAACTCTGTGGCGGTACGAGGATATCTGTTTTCAGGAATTTTGGGTGGTAGGGATAAGAACATGGAAAACAGAAATGTATGTATGAATTCTTCACAATTTCCATTAGATAACATTTCCATGTACTGATGTAAAATATTCAAAAGCATTAGAAGTAAATATTAAATATTTTATATGAATAATAATAACTTTTAAACAATATTCAGGTATAAAAAAAATGTCAAGTTGCGGAACATGACCCCATTGACCGATCATTCGTCATCGACTCGCTGGGCAAAGTCACCATTATTGCTAATATGTGCTCGTTATCATCCGTTCTTGACTGTCTTGACTCTCAAGCCTTGTCTTTTACCCATCTACTCACCACCCCTAAAGGAAATCTACCATCGCCTCTCCGATTCTTGCGGACTGAGTTTTAAGATGAAAATGCTTTCCTTTTAGCCACTATTACATTCATAGTTGGTTGTGCTGAATTTTTTAATAGTATACCGGCACCGAGAAACATGACTTTCGAGGGCGCACAATTTTGGAAAAACGTTATAAACGAATTAAAATAATTGTTACCTGTCTTTGGTGTTGTCCTATACATAAGACATTATTTCTGAATCATGTACATTACGTAGTATTATAACATGCTCCTGAAAATGTGTGAGTACTTTCGTGCCCTCCTTTTCATGTAGGCATGTCACTACTTCTTCCTCTCAGATCAATACATATATTAATCAGGAAAGTTTGTTAAAATTAAGATGAGCACCATTTGTAAGGGAGAAAGAACTGCAAATGGTGCTATTACACAAAACAGCAAAATTTATAGGTCCTCTCCTGAAAACATTACCACTGTTTCTTTATTCCGATAACAAAAAATTCCCTTTCTCGAGGCCATTTTTTTTTTACAATATGTCGATTAAGTTGTCAAACAAACCGAGTGTTTAATTGATTGCAGTCACCTCACAGTCTATAGTGTCCTGTGCTCCAATATTGTGTTCTGTGCTCCAACTACTACAATTACGTTGCCTCAACATCAGCTCAGTGAGCTGGACAGGTTGTTCCAACTTCCAAAAATTGAAACCTAAGTATCTCTTCCGAGACCAGCAATCACATCGTCGACTAATCTGACCTCACCAAAACATTGTCGTTTCAGTCATCATCAAGAACCCGTTATCTTTTTGATGTACGATGCAATTAACCAGAAGCTCACGCAACATGTTTTATCTCTCTTAACGAGTATAGGAGTTCTCAACTTCAAATCTATTGAGGACATGGTGTGAACTAAAAAAGATAATATGAAAAGAATGCAGACCAGCACTACGAGATCTCTTGGTAGAATTCCATTCGAAGAACATGAGAGTATGAAATTGATAACACGTACTAGCAGTTAATCCTTTGTCGAGTAGCGGACAGATCCCAGAAAAATATTTTAGTGACTTTATAACAAGATGAAATGAAATCTTTATTAATCCACATTGAAATATATACACCTCATATGATGCATAGTATTTGGATCAATAAATTCTAGTCCCGAAGACATAGCCTGTATGGGACGATTACACTAAAAAAAAGTAACCTACATAAAGCAGATACTTAATGCAGATTACATAAAGCTTAAAGAGTAGAAAACGGTGGTAGACCGTTACATCTAACACAACTCAAAACACTTCCTTTGAAACCAAAAATCATATAGACTTCCTCAAAAGAACTTATAACCTACACATATTTTACTAACAAAATTGAACACTATAGAAAATAACTCAAGAAATCTTCAAGTTTAGCTTATCCTATGTATCGTAACATTGACAACATTTGAACTAGTAAATTCACAAAATTCTTTAGTTAAACCATATTTTATACTTGTATCCATTTTAGTTAAGATATATATCATTAATTATTTATATCTCTGAATATTAAAAGGTATCAACATTGTGTATCCCAACTAGAAATTTCCTTAGAGATTTTAAAAATATATTTTTACTTTATATCTTCTTAATGTAATTTGGTAAGACATTTAAAAATTGCGGAGCTAAAAAAATGAAAAATTTGTTACATGTAGTAAGGTTTGGTATTGGTATATGTACATCAAATTTACTCCTTAAACTCATGGTTTTGCTCCTTACTTTATCTCTTTCCTTGCTACTTTTGTTATATAACAGTTTTAATACCTTTTAAAATACATATTTCTAAATGGTAAAATATTTACATATTTTGACTTCCCTTTAATAACTCCAAATTACAATTCTTGATGTGCTATTAAAATGCGACCAATTACATGTTCATATCTCAATTAAAAGTAAATTTCTTCGTACAATATTTTTGCTTTACCTCAATATTTGTGCAAACAATTAGGGCCTTGTGAGCTCCAGTATTTGTCTGTTAATAATCAAACGAATAAATGACTTTTGTAAGATTATCACAGGTCTTGAAATAGTAACATACGTGTCCCCCCCCCAAAAAAAAGTGAAGTCCACATTAAAGTCCAGAATTTGCATATGAAAAATACGTTTTTAATAACCCATTACTACAAATAGACTACAACATATAAAATATTCTGGAGTATTTTGGTAACTTATTCATGACTTTTCATGTGGTATACATGACTTTTCCATATTAAATGCGAATCAACTACTAACCCTAATTATTTAATTTCGTCAACCTGTTCAATTTGAGAGCACAATTGACATCACAAGCTATTGTATGATAATTTAATGAAGTTATAAAGGTGTAGTTCTTTCTAGTATTAAATAATACATATTTAGTTTTTGGGGCTCATGGCCGTATAGTTATTTATTAACAATAACTTTAGTAGATTAACAGTATCTTGCACATCGCTTCGTAGTTCTGCTATTTTTTTACCTGTAAAATAATGGAGTGTAATCTGCAAATGCTGACAATCATCCCTTAAATAAATCATTGCACAAACTATTTACACAAATAAGAAAAAGAGGACCAGACAATACAGAACCTTGCGGTATATTCCATGGAATATCTCTACTTTATTACTGGTCTGACCATTGACTCTGGTACAGTAAGTGTGCCCTGATAAGTACGACATAAACCATTTGTGTGCGATTCCCCTGATCCCTTTGTGATTTGAAGTTAGTTTGAGAGCAACATTGATACATGTAATGGGTAAAAATAATTTTCTCTTGATAAACAATCGAAAATTGTTCGTCTAAATTTCTTCTCAAAAAATATTGAATATTTTTACAACTTACTCAAATTTCAACACTAAATTATTGGAAAATATCATCTGTACTTCTATATTAACTAGTATTATGTTATTGTTATCAATTTAACTATCCTGCAAAACATAAATTTGTCCGATAAATGCTTAGTTTTTTAAAGTAAAAATTTCAAGTAATTTCTAAAGGCATATAACACAAAATCCAGAGTCATTCAATATGATCTAGGTCTCTTAGTACAATATAATTAAAACATTTCGTTTATCTGATCAGATATAAAATGAAAGGAAACTCAAATATTTTCATTTGATTATATTACAAATGTTCTAATAACTTCCTCGTATCACGCGGACGATGTCGAAACAATAGTCTAGTTATTGCCAAACTCGTTGTTGCATGTCTGGTTTTGCTAAGTTAAGAGCATTACAAATATGTCATAGGTCGTCCAAATTGTGAGGTGGTGGTGAAACATACGCATTGTCTTTCACAGAATGGCAAGAACACGGTGTAATGTCCAGTGACCTAAAGGTCAAACACAACCCGTTGTCGTAGGGTCCGGCGCTGCGTATCCAGTGATTGTGAATCCGATTGTTCCGGCAATTACGCACTTGTCTTCCAGCGAGGATGACTGCCGTCCAGTTTAAAGACGAAGTAATTTGAGTCTTCCTCTAATTTCGGAAACAACCAGAACATTGACTTATCAAGATATGTGTTGCTATTCAATGAAGAAACGCCGCTCGTGCCTACTCAACCGCTACTAGCTCGTGACCTCCCTCTGAGTTTGTCTTTAAATACGGTCAGTTTCTTCAAAATGAAGATACCAATGGTGAATGGTATTTCAGTTGGAAAATCTTAACTAAACGGACGTTGCACTAAAATCGGATTTCAGTATAAAATATTTGAAATTGTCAAAAGATTTATTAGTTTGGCCTTATCACTGGAAGGAGGGTGGTTGGTCTATTAGATTTACTCATCTGTTCTTTTCTGTTGCCCTGTTTAAGGAATAATCGTAGTAGTCCTACTTTCCTGTATCAAGGGAAATAGCCATATATATAACACTCCATTATGTCAATTATTTCTTCCCTATAAAGGCCAGTCTATGTTGCGTCATGTCTGGCGTAATACAGTTGTATCCCAGACTTTTATGTGCTTTAACTGTCTCGCTCACTGTAATTATCTCAACATCTTGTCGTCCACCCCCACTCACTTCAATATAGTCTCTTTGATTCAAATCTAGAAAATCGTCTACCTTCAGTTTGTCTTCTATCTTTTTTGTCCTGTATCAACTCATACTGTAGTATGTTCCATCTTCCTGGAGTGTCCTCCATATTGTCTGACGTTTCATTTTCTCACGACCAATGACAAAGTATTCCCCACAGGTTACTCTCTCAACTTTCTTCCGGGAATTTTGTTCAATCCCCCCATTTATTTTTTCGGATTAATGCTTTGTATTCATTGAAAAATTCCCAATACTGTTTCTGCCCAATTAAATATTCAGTAAATCCTCTTGCTTCTCTCTTGTGCGTAAGCCGTAGTTTACGTTGTTTATTACGTTGTTTCTTCTTTTGTGTCATCTCCCTGACCCAACACGGTAGACCCCTGCCATATCCCTTTTTACCATAAAACAATATGGTGTAACTCGTTGTTGCATATCCTTCTGTATCTCGGAATCCGTTCATCAATATCAAACATTTTATGTTCTACATAAATATGTGTCGCTCTGTTTTGTCTTTTTGTACCTATTCCAATTCACATTTCTATAATTGATTACTTTTCTGTACACGTATCTCCACCAGTCACTGTCTCAATGTCTTGTGGTCACTTTTAATGGTGTATTCTGTTCGCCACATATTTGCAGTGGCGAACACAATTATTCTTGTCTGCATTGTCAAATCTATAATAGATGAACCATTAACGGTTTCATGGGTGGGAATTCCATATAAGTTACTGATTATTAAATCCTTTTCTAATATCGTCTTTCCAGAATTATTCCTCGTCTAATATTTAGTAAGTCTCCCCATAGGTGGGAACGAGCGTACCAGTCACCTTCAAGATATATTTATTCGTCTCTGAACCGTGCTAAGATCTCTCCCACCTTACGAAAGATGTGTTCGTTTGGTACCAAATTGTACATAGGCATATTTCAACATTACCATAATATTCCATTTAACTATGCGAATTACTTGTAGGTTTTTTGTTCCATAATCTTTCCACTCTATAACATCAATTTGAGTGTTACAGACCAAAACTATTGGTCGTCTACCTGAAAATGGATGATTTTTACATGTATGGGTATATTTCTCAGTTTCCCATATTGCAAATACGTTTCTTGCAACAAACAAACATCTATTTCATGCTCCACAATACGCTGTATCAACTCTGTTGTACCAACCATTCCTTCCTGCATATTCTTCTTTAAGATTTTAAATGCTATAGTGGGTTTTGATTGTATTGCGTACTCTAGAACATTCCTGTCACAGTTT
Source organism: Laupala kohalensis (assembly GCA_002313205.1). Lineage (NCBI taxonomy): Eukaryota > Metazoa > Arthropoda > Insecta > Orthoptera > Trigonidiidae > Laupala > Laupala kohalensis. The sequence continues at coordinate 764,184 of NNCF01126366.1, read as the reverse complement.
ACTACGCACATAATGTGTGTGTGGTCTATTTCTGGCGTTCGCAAGTCACACACATCTCAATTTGGGACTGACATTGTTTATATTCGTGTCCTGCCTCACCACATCTAGTATATCTAGCAAAGATAACATCTTAATGATCAACAAATACTTCAACTCTGTAGTCTTGCAGACTAACATATATTTTCCCTTTTCTCACCATATGTCTGTATAATTGGTTATCGATTCGTAAACCCCAATGACCTCTTGTCAACCTCCAACCCTCCAAATTCAACACTTCTATTTCTGCTGTCATTAAATCTTTAATCCTTTCCCCGATGTTCATAGGTACATCTCTTCACATGTCTATCACAACTAATCGTTGTTTATTTTCGAGTACTACTTATAACTACTTCTGCAAACGTTTCCGCAAACCTGTCTTCTTGCAGAGTAATTCTTGAAAATGAATCTCGCATAAAGTTTCCGTTCATCTCTTCCACTTTTTGAGTGCTCTGTTCCAATTGTTTCTGGAGTATCGACATCTCTTGTAATATGTCTGTTTCTGATTCAGCTATCATAAGAGCCTGTCGTGTGTCCGTAAGTATGTTCAGGTTTTGTGCAATCCTCTCCTCCCATTTATGCTGCCTTTCCTGCATTGTTGATTGCAATATATTGCATGTGCCATCAATTACCTTGAGTACATTTCCTCTCGATTTACTAAAGTGTTCTGGTCCACTTTTTGGGCCTCTTGTAATCTGTATCCCAGCTCATGTAATACATGATGTGCATGGTCCTTTTTCTCAGTTCCCTGTATTCTATTTTTCAATATTTCATTTTCCTTTCTAGCGTTTCCTGCTAATCGTCACAGTCTTTTACGCCAGCTCGGATATGTTGTTGCATCTTCCCTGAGAGTCGTTTTATGTTTTCGTCCTCGAAGAGTAACAACAGAGATACACTTGACTTCCACTTCTCTCTAGCCTCTTCCGATACTCGCGAGTTCATTACGTCATGTTCATCTTTTGTCGTGCTGTAGTCACTAGATGAACTGGTACTATTTGTTCACTTCCTTCGTCCACCTCCTTTGTCATGTCCTTTCTCTGAATTACGTAAACCCATTATTGCTATCAAGTTCGCCTCGTAGTAAGTCCTATATAATTGCGCATAACGTCGGACTCTCTTCATGCCAACTTATTCACACTTGTCTCATTTTCTGTCTCAATGTACAGCTTAAATGTAGTGTAGCTTCAAGAACATGCAATTAATGGCTTCTCACCTCAAGATGTTATCGCGTGTGTGCTGTGGTGTCCGCTCACGTGATTAGTATTATCAGGTTCATCAACCGGCTTCTTTCCATGTAGGTATGCCCTATAACGATATGATAACTTTGCACTAAAATGGGCTTCTCACGGTCAGCATAATGGAACAAGATATAGGTTCTTCCTTTTGTAACAAACTGTGATCACTTTCACGTGTTAGTTTTTTAGGATTTTGTCTGTCCCAACGCTGTTAAATCTCTATCACACTATATTATACGAAAGGTATTTTCCCTCTCTATGCGATGACACGCGTCACGTTTCGTTCGGTTAAAACATTCCCCAGATACACGATGTTTAATGAAAAGTGATGTGTGTCTGATACACGAGTAGGGTTCATAACTTATGCCTTTGTGAACACACGTTCATCAAACCCACGAATGAGAAGGGGTGTAAGAAGGAAATAAGAACACACCCCTACCAAGTTTGGTGCATGTGTTAGGGGCAAAACGGTCGAAATACACATACGTAGTTAGTGTACCCACTTGTGAAAACGCTGTTAGCATATCTATATTCTGTTGTATTAACGTGAGGCACACACTATACAATGCATTCTGTAGGTTTCACATTGCCTCTCTAATGCATGCTACATTATGAACTGTAGATCCTGTGGCCCAGTTGTAATAAGATTTTATGCTGTTCCTCTATATTTCAAAATACAATGTTTTTATTCAAAATACAATTTCGAAGCCTTGAGTGTTTTTCACTTGATGGTTTATAATGCAGCTGTTACTACACCACTCCAGCGCTGGATAATATAAATTTGAAACCAATCCACGTAAAGTGAGATAACCCTATCCTTCGCTGTCATAAATCCATGTTACATCGTCTGGTCGTGTTGTCGTCAGTTTTAACGATTAATAACTTGCGTTATTTTTAACAAGTTAGTCCTAGATTTTTAACTTCTCGAGACTACTCGCATTTGGGTCCTATTCGTTTAAAATCACTCAACTCGTAGGCTATGTAACCAGGCACTTAAGATTGCATTATAACTGCCACCATTATATTCATATACCAAATACGATTTATTTCGGTCCCCATGAGAATATTTTCAAACTCTGGTTGCCGTACCCAGAATATTATACTCTATCCACAGATACCCGATTTGCTTCACAAAACCCTGTTCAAATTCATTTTTTGAGACGCCATATACAGAGCTCATGTAAGTATTATCCATGAGGGATGTATAATTTCTAGCATGAAGATTCCTAGGTTGGATTTCCATATTCCTTTCTTTAATACGAGGATGCGGGGAAAACTGGCTGGCAACAATTGTGGTAATGTCACGAGTATTTATTTATTTTTAAAAGTTGATCGACAGAGAAGGAGTTTTTGGTTTCTCTGTCACGTAGCGCTTGTCATGGAGAGAAATTTATTTTGTAATGTAATTTTCTTGCATTATAGAAAAAAAGTCAACAATAATTATATTATTCGGTCGGTCTCATCAACCAATGAGTGTGCAAATCATACCAGTACAATTTAATGCGTCTCAGATCCTTCAATTTTTCATAAGGCAGAACATATATTCGCTATATTGTATGGGTGTCTATTTTCAACCTTGTTCTTTGCTGATTAGAAATATTTATGAAGTTAACACCACACTAAACTTTTCCGTTATTACTTCACTTCAACATACACGTTTTCTTCATTTTCATTATTTGTGCACCTACGCTAACAAATGTTTTATAACACATGATATCGAAATTAAAACTTACAAACCAGTCCGACCTGGAGATGTAGACTAGTTCTAAAAAAACGACGCAACTAACCAAGAAATCTTTTCGACATGACAGCCTCTACGACAGACTCGGCACGACGCTTGTTGTAAACCCTTCGCGGCTCGCAGTGAATCTTTCTTCTCCAAAGAAACGGCGCTGGAAAAAACAACGGACGTGCGGAACATAAAGGACACGGCTGGGACTGCCCATACAAAAGGGCTGTATCTGCTATTTTTTGGTGACAGTTTTATTTGGCGTGTCGCTAAAATGTCACGATGCTCGCAATGCACGTACAGTACCGGTCCGAGGGAGAGTCGAACAAAGAACCCAGAGGTAAACCAGGACCTTGGATTTCGTTGGTGAGGTATGTTGCTTTAAAAAACGATTCCAATTTATTTCATGTCGTGCACAAAATTTTATTCATGGATGTATGTGCTTTTTGAACACTTTATTCTCGTACACGTATAACTACTAAAATACGTTACGTAAATATATGGGTAAAATCCAAGATATGTAAAGAAATAATGTTTTGATTTTTTCTCTCTAAACAATAATGACATCTTTGAATAAATTAGTATTTGACTATAAGTTCTTAGCAGTATGAGTAAGTTCTGGCCAGATGAAAAAATTAATAACAGATTTTCTCAGAATGTATAAATAATAATTCTGTTAGTTCAAATTATTGTGAATTAATGTTACTTAAGAAAGTTAATAATTTTTAAGAGAAAGTTGACGGTATTGCGTAATATTGGCAGAAATTTCCATTCCAGTGTCGCTGTACTAAATGTTCTTCCCGGTGCACCTATCCGAGGTGGTTTGTTGTCATTGAAACGAAGGATGGATGAAGGTTGTGGATGCGCCGTTACCGAACCAGTTACCGAAGGAGAAGATAGACTTACCGGAGTTAAACCGCCGTCCCCGTCTAGGTAGGAGACGAGTGCACAAACGGAATCACAACGAATGTTATTTACATGCGCAATAATAAGTCCATAAAGAACGTATTAAGAAACATGAATATTTTGGGCAGTGGTTGTGAACGGCATGCTCCGAGGAAAAAGATGACAGCTCAATTCATTTATTGTAAGTACGCATAAATAATCCGAGAAAATATTTACATATTTTGACTTCCCTTTAATAACCTAAAATTAAAGTTCTTGAAGTGCTATTAAAATGCGACCAATTACATGTTCATATCTCAATTAATAGTAAATTTCTTCCGTACAATAAAATTTAATTTTTTATATTTTCATGTCTCTCGAAAAAATGAAATGTAAATGACTGGAAGTTGTTGCGAAAGTAAAATACACTGATGAAATTTGATTTATAATAAACAAAAGTTTATCACTACAAAATCAGAATTAAAATGAGATTTTCTTAACAGTTCCTCTAGTTAGAATAGATGGGTGCTTCTCTAAAGAAACAGCGGTGACGTCGGGAGTACCTCAGGGAAGCGTTTTGAGTCCACTTCTTTTTCTTGCATATATTAACGACTTATCAGAGCATAACAATTTGGTAGTGCGCTTATTTGCAGATGACTGTATTATTATCGGAATATTAAAGAACATAGAGATCGGTATATGTTATAGTGCGATCTAAATGAATCGTGGAAATGGGCTAAGACAAATAAAATGAAAATAAACCCTCTAAAAAGTAGATCTTCGTTTTTCTAGATCAAAAATAAAACCTACTCTGAACTATATATTAAATTATCATATAATTCCTGAAGCTTCAAGTTGTAAATACTTAGGTGTAATAATTTTTTCGTGACTTAAATTGGACAGAACATGTAAAATACACAACAAAGAAAGCTTGGAGAACGCTGAACTTCGTGAGACGCGTACTTAAAAAACGGAACTCGAAATCTTAAAGCTTGGCGTCATTAGTCCGACTTATACTGGAGTACGGTGCCGTTTGTTGGGATCCGTATACAGGGGGTCAGATCAATGAATTAGTCGGATACAAAGAAAGGCCGCAAAATTTGTTAAGGACAACACACGTACTATTAATTTAGAGTGAGGCATTTTTATCAATCGAAGGAAGTCCGCGCGTCTTTGTGCTTTCTTTAAAGTCTACATGGGAGACCCCGGATGGAAATCAGTGACGCTAGGCTCCACCAACCGGACTACATTAGTCGCGGCGACCACAAGCGTAAAATAAAATGTAGGAAACAGAAAACAGATATTGGGAAATACTCCTTTGTGAATAGAACCATTGTAGACTGGAATAACTTACCTGCAACAATACTCACGAATTTACCAAAAAGAGTAAACTGTTTCCGCAATCGTCTTCTTGCTTCTACGAAATAGGAGCACATGTAAAGTGCAGTGTAGTGAGGTGGATGGAGACTAAGGGAATAGAAAATGCTCAGAGCGAATAGAAGTGTAGTGTAGTGATGTGAAGTGTGCGTGACTGTTCACAGCAATCCTGTTTTGGTGTTATTTTTTATGGTTATTACTTTATTTTAATTATATTATAGCAATTATTTTTACGTTAAGGTTATAGGAAGAGTAATGATATGTGAATATATTGGAGCTTGTTTGTACGTATGAGTGAGCGTCTGTATCTGTTTGTACGTGAAAATGTGTTTTAGTACGTATGTGAATATGCACACATAGTTTAGTTTTTTAATTTCTTAGGTGTATTTTGTTTCTCGCTTCTTGTGTACTAAGTTTCCGCGTGTGTGTATTTTAAAGATACTTGGGCGAAGATTTTTTTAAATTTCACATTATCTTATTATGTGTACTCTTATTATGCTTTATTATTATTATTATTATTATTAATATTATTATTATTATGACTTGTGTTTTCATATGCCACTGAGCATTGCACACTTGCAGATTAATAAATTATTATTATAATTATAGTTGTTACGAAATGATTCGAAATATATGCGCACACAAAATTCCCCACACACTTATTCTACGAATTCTCCAAAAACATAAACCGTTCGCCGTGTCGCAACATCAGTACTACCGTTTGAACTTCAATTTGTGCCTAAGCGAGACCTTCCACATTTCCCCACATTTCGATGTTTCTTTCGCCGTGCCCGTGAAGTACAAGCAATCTCCGCGGTGAGGGATTCGTGAGAAACGGGGGGAGAGATGCGATTAAGTCGTAGAACGCGCTAGCTAGTCTTTGACTTTTTTGCAACGGAGCGCACGAGTCGCGCGGCGCGGACTGACCGGTTCCGATCGGCGCGGGGCGTTCAGCAGCAGCAGCAGCAGCAGCACAACAGAAGTCACGCGCTCGTCTTACTCATGCCGACAGCGCACTTTACAACAGATTTCTCCAGCTAGGAGTCGGCTGGTTACTTTTATGGTAAATATGTGTACTGGAAGAAAATTCCCCTCATATTATCTTAAAAGTCATTATCTTAATTTCGCCAAATTTCAGTTCCATTACTCCCAAAATAATTACAACAAGATAGGATATTGCGTTTAGGTCATGAATAATTACTTCTTCTTTTTTAAACGCCAACGTTTTAGCCATTTTTATATTTGCCTTCATCAGGGTCACAAGATTTGTTGATCTTACAATACGTTCTAATGAATTATTTAGTCTTACATTTTATAATTACATATTATTCACTAACACTCACTTGGTTTCATTCCGTAGTTTTTCTCATGAGTCGTCATGAACCATCTATAGTACCATCTGTTTTTCTAAATTGCAAAGTGTCTAAAAAGAGTCTTCTGTTTCCATGGCAAAATTTAATTTGTCATGAAATGAATTGAAAATTTCTATTATTTCTTTCATTAGCCGTACAGATTACAAGACGATACAAAATAAATACACTCTAATTGAGTAACTTTTAAAAATATTTTAGAGAGTAAATGCAAGTATTAAATTGGGTTTATAGGAAAATTCTGAGGCAAATTTCACAAGATTATTTACTTGTTATTGCAATGAATGTCACCTATTATTTAAAAGAAATCCTCGTTTACATCGAAAATTAATATCATTAAATGCAATAAGATTTTCATATGAGTAATACTAAATTTAATATAATAATAAATATACTAACAACAATGAAACACCTATTCATTGGGAGACATCTCTAATAAATTTGTGAAAAAGATATACTAACAGTATTGTTCTGGAGAAAATGGTGATCCACTTTGTTTCATGTTTAGTGATAGTTAAGTTTCAACCTACTACTTTTGTCCCCCGTTATCAATATCTTCGGATTTCCGTTTCTACGATTTCCTCGTGGTTGTCTTTTAATTTTCAATTTCTGCTGGATCTCGTAATAATAATGAAAAGAAACGGAGTGTTAAAAATTACTTTCTAACATTCTAGTCACTTTAATTCGTGTTTCTTTTTTATTTGATTTCCGATATTGAAACTACTACGATATTTCTAGTGCGCTTTCCCTAAGGTTTTCTCGTTCTTTTTCCCAGTATTTCTTGCACACAAATTATAATCTCAGATACTCTTTACCTTTACATTAATTTCAAGTAATTAAGAGTAAATAATACAGACGTAATACATTGTAGCTTTTAAAATGAAGTTCTCGAGTTTTTCTTCATGCAATAAGTATTTACGATTTAGTAAATGATGGTAACTTCGCAAATTGCTGGTTGTTGCGGTCTCCGAGTACCGTATAGTATTGGAAGCTTATGTTGTGGTTACGTTTTCAGGAAGATCGAATAGAGAGATAACTCAGTTACAAATTGTAAACAACCACCTCACTCTGTTATTCGTCGCTAGTGCACTTTCTTTGCTTCTTCATTTGCTTTCAACAACTATTAATGTTTTTGAACACTGGAATTATTGGGCAATTGCACAATTCTCCAGTATACTCGTAGTCCGGAGTATATTCTCCAATATACTCCAATATACCGGAAGATAAAGATAACAGAAATTATTTATTATAACTTCTCTCCGATATAGATTTTCTTATGTAAGTGGAAATTTTATGGAACAATCTGTCCACCGTTTTATTAGAAGAATTGAAAATGTAGTGAGGGCTATGTTAAAATCCGGGTCCTGCGAGTTCTGTTAAAAATACATTTAATTTCAATTGAAATTCTAATTATGCTCATTTATCAAATTATTAAACACTTTCACCATCAAACTCTGAGAACCTTGTAGCTCGAACATTGCTGAAAGTCCGAGAAGTTGAACGAGTGTTGCAGTAGAATTACACATATTTTCTCATGGGTGTAATTTTAATTCGTACAATAATACTATATATTTTATCACCTTTATTCTTTTTTTATTTTCAAAGAAAATCTTGTTTCCTTCCAACAGTTACACAAATATGATAAAGTTTATACTAATTCTTTAAACGTAACCCTTCTAAGGTACACACTTCAAAGAGTTTATAATATGCATTGCAAAGTAGCGCGTCTCTTCGGAGAACACATTTTGAGAACTAGGCAAATATTCAGCTGTCTCACGTTCAATCCAAGTGGAGTTAGAAAAGGTTTTAGATGTCCACTGCTATAATGAGAAATAAACCTCTCAGATGATGGAAAATTAGATATACAGAATATTGTGGTAGTGGAAATTAACCAAGTAGACGCAGTGGCGGATCCAGGATTTTATTTTGGGTGGAGCATAGATCACAAGGGAATCTGGAGGTATGGAAAATTTAAAGTTCCGTGAAAAATGGTGCAAATGAGGTAATTTATGATACGATAAGGATATTTTTTCACTATTCACACACATAAAAGGTCAATGTACCAATTATTTATGAAATACGAATATATTATTTTATATAATATATAAAATATTTAAGGGCTCTTATGACCTTGCCATTGACGAGCCCTAAAACCCCACAAAAAATATATAAAATATTTTTCTTTTTCGTTTTGAGGAGGGTTTGAAACCCGGAAGTGCTCACCCTAAATTCACCTCTGAATATAAGTAAATATCCCCGATAATTAATTTTCTGACTTTCAGGAGGAATTGTAACTCTTTCTTCTACTTCCTGTGACTAATGTTTTCTTCCTTCGTAGGATAACTCTTGGGTCCGGAAGATTGCTTTCTGTTCAAGAAATCGACCTCAGTCCAAACCCGCCTTGTGGACACAAAACTCTCAATTCGCGGAAGTCCACATTCTCTTGTTGACCCCCAGTGGCCACACGATGGCAAACACGGCTCATAGAGAAAAGTCAAGATGGTGGAACACGGGTCCCGTGTGCTAAGTTTGCGGTCGAGTGCTCGCAGGAGCTCTTGACACGAGCGTAGGGGCGGTCACTACTCAATCCCCATCCTTTCTTCCACAACCACCTCTCTCTTTCGTCACTCCTTTCTACTCCCACTGGTTTCATTCTTCCCAAAAGAGAACTGAAGTACAGGGGCGTCAAACATGCTCTTGGCAGATCTTAATGAGACGCAATAATGTTTAGAAGGCTGCGAGACAATGTATGGAAAATATGACCCCAGAACGAGAAGACCTCGATAAAGAAAGGAACAAGCCCTATCATGATGTTCGAGGAAAATAATTTGCAAAAAGAGATTTAGAGCATATTGATCTCCCTCGGGTATCAATGAGTGGTAATATTTCATTAACTGTAGCGTATATGCCGGTAAAATTGTAAATTAAACTTACTAGCAACCTAAACGTAAGGTAATCTAAGGTGAAAGTAGTAATTCTGAAATACAAAAAATACTGCGACCATTTATTTCATATTCCTTAGAACATGTTCACGTCGCTCAGAAGATAATTGTGGTAAAGTTATAACTTTTTCTGTATGAGACGTCACATCCTCGTATTGTCATTTTCATGTGCGCTATCATGAACATGCATAGCAGTATCCCAGCAGTATGAAGAAAGTTGGCGCTACATCTGCTATATAGAACAGTAAGACATTTTATCTTCTTGCTGCGTACTGAATACAATAACATGTAAACATACAATGTCTATCGAAAACATACTTTAGAACCCATTAAATCAAATCACCTTACACATCTTCAATTAGCAAAACCCAATTGTCATTTCCTTTTTTAATGCCCTGATCAATTATGTGACATCCATACACCAAGATACAACTCGATGCGAGCCCTATCGTACTTGTACACATCTTTAGTTCACAGTGATCAGTTTCAGTTAGCAGCGATGCACTTCTTATTTGCTTGTTTGTGCGATGGGATGTGGCGAGGATACGCCCATCCTCCAATGCTCCTGGAGACATACAACGACTGGAGCGAGGATGCAGCTGGCCTGATCAGCTGATGAGACTCGTCCCATTCAGAGGTTTCCTTTAATTAACCAGTCACAAAAACAAGGGCTTCCGGCCGTATATTCAGTTTGTTCCAGTGGAGGACGGCGTTGAAGGAAGGTGTTTCGAGAACTCATATTGAAGTTATTTTTTCTTTTTTGCGTAGTGCAGAGATTCAAAATTCGGCACAATTGTTCTCCAGGATTGGTTCGCGTAGGCCTTCGTGATATTTTCGAAATGCGATACAAATTTTTATTTATTTAACTTTCAAACGTTTCAAACGTTTTAAACTTTACAAACATCAATGGCAATTTAATAATAGAATTGTATAAAATTAAATAAGTATGAGAATAAAGCTGAGGACTCTCATAAATAAGACACAGGGTTATTAATACTAAATTCCCGAAATTTACGAGAGTTATTATGGATAGGTGAGAAAGGGGTAACTGCAGAAACGTAAAGAAAATGGAAAATTATTCGTATACTATTGCAAAAAGTTAAATTCTGATTTATTACATTAATAATATGGTTGATTAATTTCTACAATAACTCATGTGCTTTCAAAAGCACAACTGGCGGGCGTGGGATAATTATGAATTTTCAAGGTGGGGACAGACTTGTATCAGCTAGTTATAGCAAAGCATTGTCACTGACTCCATATTTATAGTTTAACTACCTACGAGTAAAATGATCCCAAATATAAAACATAATACAGTTTCCTTGAAAATTGTTGTGATATATAAATACATAATTATGTCCTTAACAATCTTTTATAGATTCAAATAAAAAATGCTTTGTCTGAAATTACCTCCAAAACATACTTGCAGCAAGATTAAAGAAATACTTAATAATGATTCTACTTCCAAGATCATTACCCCATTTTGTCTCGCAAAAAAACTAATGAAAAACTTATTAGAGATGATGAATCAAATAGTAGTAAAAACAAATAAATAATGAATAGGATAATTGTAAGAATTGGCTCAAAAGTCATATGTTGTAAATTTGCCTCAGGGTGAGTTGTTTTCATGTAAAAATACCTGTAATTAATATTTTGCAACAAAAATCAATAACAATTAAAGTTTTTGAAATCATTTCGTGATAGGAACCCTTTTCGTTATTACCCCACTCTCTCCAACTTAGCTAATATTAAATACTGTGTATCTTAGAATGTAAAACACCTAATAGTTTGTGTTGTTGATATCCAGTATCATTATCATACATTTTAACATCTTACAAATATAATTGTGACAATTTATCGCCCGCTCGTGCGATGCACATAAAGGAGTGTAAAATTTCCTACACCAATATAATTTTGTTCTCTTTTTTACAATGAAAATTGAAGTATAATGAGGTTGAACTTACTTCCACAATAAACCAAACAACACTGACATTTACTGTTTGATGTGTCGAGTCTCTTGTACTAAATAGGTCGCGTACACAATGCCTGACCGTGACAATTATTCGATTGCTAGAGGTCAATCAGGGAGAATGACGCTGCAATAAAGTGATTAAGAAAAGTAGAATGAATTATGGACAGCTTGTATTAAGACTCGTCATGGGTTCATAACCCGCGGATTGTTACTGCCAAAGATTGCTTTGCGGACAGACGAACAATATCTACCACTCGCTATCTCTCAACTGTCGTGTTTGTCCTAAATAACGAGTGAGCAACATTTAGTGGCGAGAGCGTTAGGATTTGATTTAATTTTTGAAATGGAATAAACATAATTTATTAATCAAGTCTGAACTTGAGATTTAACTTCATATATTCAGTCAATTCACACATCTAGACGAGAAGAAAGGAGAATGCTTTTATAAAAACAGGAACCGTTAAAGAAAGATAAATAAATAAAAAAGATAGGGAGAAAAAGCTTCAGACATGCTAAAAACCACGTTGTTTTCAAGTTTGTTATTTTTTTTTCAATTTTGCTATTCAGTAAACTGCAATCAGTTATTATTTATGTTCTATTTGACTAATTTACTAATAAATCATGTATAATTCATCTAATGCAAATATATACGGAAAAATCTATAGGTCGTCCAAATAAGAAAAATCCTATAAAAATACCTTCAGAATGTATCATACATTTAATTTTTTCTGTAGTAAAAAGAAAAGAAAACTTACTGTCCTTACAAATGTTATGTTCCTGAATAAAAAATTCAAATATTTCTCCATTTGTGGTATATCTTTCTAGTGAAATACTCCAGTAAACCTTCGTCTAAAGTGTTTTGGTTGTTGATATTTAAGGTTTATAATACATCTGGAAAAAATAAATGGTTTAATAAATTTATAGAAGTTTTCAAATCAGTACCTGGGTGACTGAGCTTCGCTCGGTTGGCTCAAAAAATGGTAATATGATTTTAAATCAATCGTAAATATTTTTAACATAGTAGCGACATATGGTCACTCATATCAACAAAATGATGATCTTGACAAAATGGTAAATGTTAAATTTTTAGTAAAAGCCAATTATTGTTAAAGATACATATTAGAAAATGATATTATGAAAATGGTATTAAATTGAATTGAAATATTTTGGTCTTATAATTATTTAAAAAGAAATATGTAAATATTAAGAAACAACATCAAATTCTTAATATCAATCCTTCTCTGTACATTATAGTGAATTTATGTCTCATTGTTTCGAAGTCGTTACATTGCGGTACCTATGCTCCTTTTTTGTTCCAACAAATGCACCTCATGAACGTGTAGCCTATACGTGCGACAATGCCACATCTGACAAGAGCAAATGTAATTACATTGTAAGAGCTGACGTTTGAGGTCATGGAATTATGTATTTTTTCGATTTAAATTTATCAATATTTCATTTAATAACACACCTCAGTCTACGTTTTCGACAGTTATTGTTAATTCAAACCTTTTCTTATAACTAAAGTTAATTTTACTCACTTCTCACTGTTAATTGTTTTCCTATAATAAAAAATATTCGGAAGGTCATCATATATTCATAATCATAATCGTAATCATAATCATAATAATATATAAATGGGTAACGCGAAAGTGTGTCTGTTTGTTACTTAATCACGATTAAACCACCGAACAGATCGTGATGAAGTTTGGCAAGGTTGTTGTTAAGATATCCAGGATGAATATAGGTTAACTTCTATTTTAAAAATGCGTGAAAAGAAAGGTAGAAAGGATTTTGACCATACATATCGATGAAATCGGAAAAAAAGAGGTATATTCGCGTACGCCGCCTAAACAGTTACAGATATGTTATAACTATGAATGGCAATATTGTTCGCCACAAAGAGTTCTACCAAAAAGTCCGCGACAGTATATGTCTATCTACAAAGGTTCAACCACATTATTGAAAAAAACGTTATTAAAAATAGGACTGTTAAAATACGTATATTTAAGAGCTTAATTTAGGAAGGAAGAATTCAATCATCAACAAATTTAATTTTTTTTTGTTTGATGCATTTACCAAAGACTGAAAGCATCTTTAAATCGTAAAATTTAGATGCAAGTGTGGATTTAAAAAGCGTTTTGTTGAAATGGTGCAACCTCGGAAGCGAAAATTCGACCTGCAAATCGGTTCGTTGGTTTAAAGGGTAAAAAGAAATTATGTGCAACGCCTGGAAATCCGCTAGTATCTTCATAAGAAGCCATGTCAATTGAATCGACAAACGAAGAATTAGTTTTGCGATCACTCGCTTCAAAATCCATGAACCGTTCTAAGAATTCGTAACAATATTCAGGATCAAAATGACTTAGAGAACCGAATTTCACAGAATTCTCTCTGTTAATTCTTCTATTATTTATATTATTATATTTCTGTGTATTTACTTCAGCTATTCGTTGAATTGATATTCGTTTATCATTTGCCGACAAATTTAATTACGCCCAAGATCAGTGATGCATGGAGAAGAGGCATGTACAGGTCTCGAATGCGCATGTTTTTTTGTTTATCGAATGCTGCAGTGCTGCCGCCGGTGGCACCCATATATACTTTGGATACGAGGATTTTCGAGAAAAAAAACGAATTTTCAGCAAATCAGTACTAGAGCGTTGGATTAGAGAGTAAAAATCCCCTTATATACAAAATTTCGTGAAGATTCTTAGAGTCGTGTCCGAGATATACATCCGCATACAGATATACATTTGCTCGTTTAAGAGTATTAGATTTTCGTCACTTCCTTTTTGGGTTTCGAAATTTCACATTTCATGAAGATTATTAAATATGTAGTACATCTACCTTTCCAATGTATCGTCTCACAGTGCTTTCTGTTATGTTTCAAATATTTTGTGACAATATTTTGAAAATATTTTGTGTCAATATTTTGAAAATATTTTGTGTCAATATTTTGAAAACAAAACCCAGTGTTTAAATACTGTTGTGAGAAGCAATTGAAAATAACTCATGTGTACATAATCCTAAATTAAACATTTTTTCCTAAATTTTCTTGCTTTTAAATAATCACATTGTGTGTAATTATTCAATTTGTATCGAGTTCAACGATGTGTTGACGGAACAGACTTTTCTTTAATGAAATTTGATTTCTTTTATGTTTAAGAAACACAAAACGTAAATAAAATGTGAAAAATTAAGGACGTAATGAATACAAAAATTTAAAATAAAAAAGTGGACTATACGGTGTACTTTCTTGTAAGTTTATTGTATAGTTGAGAAGCCTTGAAAAGCAGCCGGTGTAGCTATTTTTTCATTCGCAATTTATTCCAGCACGTAGACACTGTGGCGGAGAAAATGGAAGGTACTCGTGGCCAATTTACGGGACAGACAGCTCCTCTAAACGAACCCACTAATATATTACCTTCACGTTAAAGGATAGTGCTATTTTTCAAGCCAGTAGTAAGATATTCTTCCCGCAGTTCTGATATATTGATCTCCATTCCGGTAGACAGACGCTGTTATGGTGTTTTTGCATCTTGTAATCGTTTAATTAAGAGGGAAAACTTTCTAAGGCAAACACTGTCTGGGTGTCGATTTTTTCCCCGTCAGCACTTACAAAAAAATTAAGGTTATACTCATGACCAATTTCTTCAAAATTATTTTGAAATTCGTCATTCATTCCGAATCACCCTGTATGTTACTGCACATTAATACAATAATTTAAATTGAATAAATTTCTTCAACCATGTTGATATTTCATATATTTCAAAATACGATATTTCATGGTATCTAATGTCTTTAATCTCAGTCTCAATACGCTTCGTCAGCAGGTGTTTTACTTTGTCAGATGATTCATCAATAATATAAATTCCTTTTCCTGGAATTCTTTGCCAAAATCTAACTTGTATTGTTACTAGAATATAACATACAAATCCTCGTAAATTGAGTCGCTAAATTCATCCATGTCTTCAACTTCCCATGACACTCATCTCCACGAATGTTTGAGAAATACATTGAACAGATTGATCTTATAGTTTCATATGAATTAATTTATTCCAAAGTTGTATGATCGAGATCAAAAGCATCACAAATGTACCAAGAAAGGTCGCATTTTTTAAAACATTGAGTGATATTTAATTTTAACTTATAATGTTGATAATAGAATTATTGATACACTACAGTGACAGTATCAGTTGCAGACAATTTCGAAGTGGAATGAAGAACCAATTATATTTCATACGATTCCATCCTCTAAGGTTGCCTCATTTCCGTTGGAACATCTATATAGCGCTTGTGTGCCTCCTGCGTTGAAGATTGACGTTAGATACTAAAGGAGCCTGGAGCTCAGTCTCAGTATTTCATGGTTCGATATTATCTTAGTGGAGGTGGAGTTGCCGATGATAGGCTACGAAAGAACATGAGAAGTATTCACAAGGGAGACCAGGTTTTGTACGTACGTTCTTAAATAATGTTAGGTTCTTTTAAAAAAATGAGAAATTCAAAGTTTTTGTGTAGATATTTATCCTTTTCTATCAGTATTAGAATTAAAGAAAATAAAGAAGGAAGGGAAAAACTTTTGAAGTTTGTCTATTCATATTTCAAAGCAGCACTTTACAAAGTTATATAGAAAATTTAAATATATTACCTTTATAATAATAATAATAATAATAAATTTATTGTCAAAAAACAGTACAAACTGCGTATGACCACGTGGAGGAAAAAAAACTAATTTACTCTCCGGAAGCAAGCAAGGGACCATCCCATCAATTCCGATCAAGGGCCCTAAGGCAGAGGCGGATTCAAAAAATTC
>NNCF01126366.1:677969-747732 GCA_002313205.1 Laupala kohalensis | reverse complement strand
CTAAATTCACGATTTATTGTTACAATAGACACGCCCCTAGACAAAGCCTAGAGAACCTGTATGATAAATCCGCCTCTACCCGAAGGAAAAACGGAGAAAAGCCCGGGCCAGGATGGGGCTACAGAATTTATGTACACAAACGTGCCAATGTTGAGTACACATAAAACTAAATTAATATGAGCCATAAGACAACACAATCATGCAAGAAAATAGTTTTTGAAATTGTTATAAGTTGTTTAAAAAGTACTACAGCAATGGCGTGATAAAGTACAAGCCGACTTTAACTTTTGTTAAAATCAATAAATTCTTTTACATTGTAGAAGCACTGGTGCAGGAGGTAGTTTTTAACCGGGGATTTGAACATATTCAATTTCATAATATCTTTTATATTCTTGGGCAGGGAATTATATAGAACGATTCCCGAATGGTATGGTCCCTTTTGGCAAAGAGTGGTTGACACTCTAGGGCGATGAATATTACTACTATTGCGTGTATAGTGTTCGTGAACGAGACTGTTTCGTATAAAGCAAGGGTGGTGCTTCAGTAATTCGGTCTTAACAAACACGACCGTTTCATAAATATAAATGCAGGGAAGTGTTAAGATATTTAATTCCTTGAATAAAGGTTTACAAGAGTTTCGGGGGTGAGATTTACAAATTATCCGAACTATCCTCTTCTGAATTCTGAAAGTTTGAATACTCTGACCGGAATTACCCCAGAAGGTAATGCCGTAACGTAAATGGGAGTAAACGTTTGCAAAATATACGCAACGGGAAATACGTGGACTAACTGCGTTAACTAAGATTCGGAATGCGTAACACAATTTGCTTAATTGGGAATTAAGATTGTCAATGTGACAATTCCATTTGAGGTTGTCTTGAATATGGAGACCTAAGAATTTTGTATTTGTAACAGTTTTTAATTGTGTTCCGTTTAAAGAAAGAGAAACCTGGGGTAAAGATTTTGTGATACTATTGTGAAATGACATAGACACTGTTTTGTCAGTGTTTACAATGAGACGATTTGCATGGAACCAAGTCGAAAGGTTAGACAAAACTTTTTGAGCATTGGCGTGTTTACATAGTAAATTAGTGTCATCAGCAAAAAGAACCATTTTGCAATCTGATGTGGATGATGACATGTCGTTCACATACAATAAAAAGAGTATAGGGCCGAGAATTGATCCTTGGGGTACTCCGCAAGTAAGTGGCTTTGTTTCTGAAAGACAACGCTCAAGTATTTTATTTTTAGTATAGGATATTTCTACTTGTTGATATCTATCTTTTAAATAAGAAGTTAGCCATTGATGTGGAAGTCCACGAATGCCTAAAGAATGCAATTTGGTAAGGAGAATTCCGTGATCGATGACATCGAATGCTTTGGATAAGTCAAGAAAAACACCCTGAGGATTTTCTCCACTGTCTAGAGATGTGGTAACATCGTTTAAGAAGGAAAATATGGCGCTTGTAGTGGAAAAGGATTTCCTAAAACCGTGTTGATCGTCAGAGAGAATGTTATATTTTGATAAAAAATCTAGAAGACGCTTATAGAACAATTTTTCTAGGATTTTTGAGAAAGTGGGTAGTAGAGATATTGGTCGGTAATTTCCAATATTAAGTTTGTTTCCTTTCTTGTGTAAAGGTTTCACTTTAGCTCTCTTAAATATGTTGGGAAACACCCCTTCCGATAAAGAACTATTAAAAATATTTACGAGTGGATTTAATATAGCGTGGGACGAAGATTTAACAATAAACTGAGGTTTATCAACTATGCCTCGTGAAAATTTGTTTTTTAAGGAGCTGATGATTCCCATGAATTTACTGGCTATAGTTTCGGATGTGAACATAGAATTGGGTATGTGGGTGGATATAATTGGAGGACATTGATTTGGATATATTGAGTTCGTTATTTTGCCAACTTCTGAGAAGTGAGAATTAAACAAACTTGCGATGTCCTGAGGATTTGACACGATCTTGCCATCGTTTAGTAAAGAAACATTTTCTTCGCGATTTTCAGAAGTTGACGTGTAATTGTTAACAATATTCCACATGGCTTTCATCCGGTTGTTCGATTTTAGTAAAAGTTTACTTCGTGCCTTTTCTCATTCTCTTCCCGGTTTTGTCTCGAATGTATGTGTCTTTTACATTGATGTCGAAAGTTCGCGAACAGATTGATTTTTTTTTATTTAGCGGTTAGCAATGAAATATCCACCCATCCAGAACCCACGCATGTTTTAAAGTAAAAAACCTCCTCAATCAAATATACTGCTGTATTTTTTCTGTATTATTTATATTTTTGATAGTTAAGAAAAATTTTCTTTAAGTGAATTAAACTGAAAGAAAATTAATGATATTGGATTTTTACTGTAGGCATAATTTATGAGAAACAAAACTTATTTGACATACATTAGTTTCTACAAACTCATAATGAAAATTCGTGTGACCATGATCTTCAAGTAATTGTAAAGTTTTCTCCTTTCTTAACGACTACGTTTAAGAGTAATGTATCGGAACGACAAATAAAATATTTTTCGTCTGCTTATTCTCTATATTAGGAAGTTTCAACAAAGAAACTGTTCATTAATCTACAAGAATTCTTCTACAATCAGCTATTTATTCTGTAGGTTTACTAAAGTTTTACCTTCCTATTCCTTATACTTCGGTCCATCTTCATAGATGTTTCTATGAAACAAGGTTTCTTTCAAGGCGACACATAACTTGTCTTCCTCTATACACTTGCGAAACACCGCTCTGGAGTTCAAAAGGTTGTGAAACTTTTCCCATAAAAAAAATGACTTTCTAAAATTATTTGTTAAGATGTCCATTCATTTAAAAATTATATGAATAAGGGTGAGAGTT
This sequence comes from Laupala kohalensis, assembly GCA_002313205.1. NCBI lineage: Eukaryota > Metazoa > Arthropoda > Insecta > Orthoptera > Trigonidiidae > Laupala > Laupala kohalensis. The sequence goes on along the minus strand of NNCF01126366.1, from coordinate 744,874 downwards.
GTAGTTTAAAGAGGATGTTTAAATGGGACTCTTAAAAAATCTGAGAAACACCAGATGAAACGAAAGACTGAGGTGTAGAAGAAGAAAACAAAACGTAAAATATACAGAAAAAACGTAAGTTGTAAGGAAAAATAAAGAAAAATAAATAAATGGAAAAACAACCAATATTAAGAAAAAAAGTCTAAAAACCCTGCCTATTTACAAGGTAGTGCGAACTGCGTGAGAAGAGAACTGTGCATCCGTCCAAATAGAAAGCAACGATTCAAATAATTTTCACCTCAGTTAAAGAACAAAGTATAAACAGTTGCCTGAAAATTTTCTGGGCAAGTTACTCTCTTATGGTTATGTTCCATTCAATATTCTTTATGTCATTAACTTAATAATGACTAATTATTCGTCTAAACATTTGGTTGAAATATTATAAATTCTACTACAATTAACGTCCATTATATAATCAATTAAATAAATAATGTAAGAATTACGACGTTTACGGACGAACAGCATATATTCAGCCACAAAAGATCGCAATTCTTGCGTTATTTATTTAGTTTGATTATAAGAATAAGATAGAAGGTGAAATTAATTTAATTGGCATTAGTAATGTATTGTTATGTCATCAATGATTTCTAGGCCCATAATGTTTTATTGTCACTGCCGTGTCCTGTTTTTATCGATCACTTAATTTCGGAAACGAAAGATAATAAACTATGTCCCGTAAAAAAAGGGAGTTGTATCTTTGTTCGAGAAGGAACACAATGAGGAAATTAAATGCGTCTCGACATGAAGCGTAAAACGAATGTTATCTCTAATTCCTCACGAGCTCCAGACACCAAGACGAGACATAAACTGTGCCACTTACACAGGTAGGAGAACATTATGGTCACGTTTGGATCCTGGGATTCGTCACTACCCAACATCTAATTAAGTACAAATGGTTGCATTTTCTTTCTCATCAATTAATTTATATCATCAAAGCGGACTATTCTCATATATTTTAATTTTCACAGAAAACTGAACTATTCACTCTGGATGACTTGACGTTCGTAATTTTTACATGTGTTTCGGTTCAGGGTGACAACTGATTTACACGTTGTAAGAGGGGGGTAAAAATCAAGCAGTGCTTCCCTTAGACATTTGACTTTCACTGAGTGGTGTGATCGGAGGATAAGGACTCTTCTGTTCAATGGCCACAGTGGATCTCCGGCATGTCACGCCTCATTTTTCACGATTCAGCAACTCTTGCTCCAAATTAGTCAAATGTCTAAAAATATTCTCCCAAATCAACTTTGGAAATTTATTGTCCTTATGTTCGAAACAATGTTTTGTAATATATTTGTAAGAAAGAATTGATTTTAAAATATAAGGATGAAATGATAAGTAGAAAAGTAAGAAAATAAGTATAAGAAGTCATATTTGTCAATGTTCGTTTCTTCTATGCACTTTATTGATGGCTAAATAAACACGTATAAGACTGTTATTTTTTTTCTATGAAAAAATAATCATAGTTTAAACGTAAATTTCAACGGATTCTTAGTGGTTCTTCGCCGGTAACTATTAAAAAATTACATACACTTAATTTTTACGAACGTCTAGTCCAGCCATTCCGAATTCGTCCAGCCATATACGGATAAAGTCAATTGTATTAGAAGGTTTCCTGATATGAACATTTTAATTAGTCAAATTTTCTCGTATTTTTCTTCCAATTTTCGAATATCATGAGTAACTTACGTATATAAAATTAAAATTATTGAAATATCGGCAGTGTGAACTACTCGATTACGAAAACCATGTGTGAAAATTTTCACCTAAATACAATATATCATTTATTTCAGACTTTTATGGGATACCTTGTTCAATTAATTTAAATGTAAATACGACTCTCCCAATTTTCATCTTGTATTTAAAATGTAAAAGTTTTAAAATGGTTAGACGGAAGAGCATACCTTAAGGTTCTGAGTCTCGCCAAAAAAAGGCACTTTTATTACTATTATTATATTAATTTTTTGAGAAAAGTGGATATATTTGGCATACTTTCACAAAAAATTCAGAATCTGACATCTCTCAACTTCGATACTCCTGCACACGATCTCGGAAGATTTAGTTTCATTTGTAGAAATGTGTGTTTGGCATTAATTATTTACCTTTTATATGATTAATATGTTAAATGATTGGTTAAGTTTAGGGAAAAGATTGGAGAGATAAACAATGAAATGTTTCATCGCACGGGGTAATGAAGCTAAAACCAAATGAAATATGAATCACTGTTAGAAGTTGGAATTCATTTCATCCTTCACAAGTATTCATAAGTTCTTTACCATTTTAAGTGAATTTCTTTAGAAAAGATACTTTTATAATTTGAATTATCTTTTTATTTATACTCTACTCATACCATACAAAAACTTTAAATTGATAAATATTTTACTCGTTAATCGAAATCAAAATAAATATTTTCATAATACTTCATTCTCTGAAACGTATTTATAATAATTCTCTTCATTTTTGTACAAAAAATATGCAAATAACAAAAAAGGCTTCTTTGAAGATCGACGTTAACTAGTAAATTCTGCATAGTTTCTTGAATGCTTGTATAAAATATTTAGTCCGGAATAACCCTTTTTCTTGTCATAAAATTTAATTGCAGAGATATTGGCCTCATTCTTTATCATACCTCCGTAGACGTTCTTCGACGACGACAAAAGTTTGATAGAAAAACTGTTGAAATTTATTCTCAAGTAGAGTTCATAAGGTTCCCACTGGGAATAAATACGACCAGTCTTCCACCTTGAACAAGATGTGATGAAACTCAACAATTTGCTCATCTTAATTGGAAAGCACATCTAAATTTAACTTAGCAGCTCGAAGAAAGTGAAGAACATTTCTGCAGAGACGTACTACACATAGAAAAGGTGAGAACTTCAGGAAGAATTTCTAAAATATTATTGTGGTTATGATTAGTTGTTATGATCATTACCAGACATAAATCATTTTAACCCATCTCATTCATCGTTCCCAATAACAAATGAGATTTTTATCATATTTATATTTGTAGAATTCTTGATGGAAGTATGGTGATATTTTTAATTTATTTAATTTAAAACATTGTTCACCGAAATACTTGATTTCCTATAGTGGGTGAAATATATCAAAAGAAACATTTGATACGAATCGTAAATCAGAGATGTACCGCTTTGAATGTAACTCCTCGTTAAGTTGCCATCCAGAAGTGACTGGTCGATGATACATAGATACATTAAAAATATATTTATATTGCAGGAAATTTGAATCGTAAATGTATATTTCTCGCGAGAAATAAATTAAGGAAGTTTTCTCCAAACTTCAAAACTATATTTTAGAAATGTGATGACAATATTTTACAGAAAAAAGAACTTAACATAGACTCTTAATTTTTATTAAGTACTTGATTTATGTTGGAAGACCAATGAATTTTTTTCCGTTTTGTTGCATATGTTAAGGATTGATTTAAGCAAATAAGACATACAAGTGATAGTCAAGAAATAAATAAACTGTTTACCAAGAAATAAACTGTTTCAAGGAAAACGGAATATTTTAAAAGATATTTAAAATTTGGTTATAAGTCATTTCGTTTTCGCGTTCAGTGGAAACGGGCATTCTCTTGAGCAAACATATTTAATTTACACATAAAACTTATTAAAAAATATTTTTTCGAATGATGGAATAAGTTGTTTTAGAAATAGTTATAATTTATGGATATTTGTTAATCAAGTTTCGTTGAGAATGAAAAAAGTCTTTTCAAAACCAATTTATATGAATTTCCTAAATGTCCCTATGTGAAAGATAGTGAAGAAAAAAAAAGAAAGACTCATTTTTCAAACTTAGCTCATAAATATCACATGACAGCAATAATTTCTCTAATAAATTCAATATATTTCGGAAAGAAAAATCAAACTTTCATTGAGTACAATTGACCTCAATCTCTTAAGCAATTGTAGAGTCAATTTTCTTAGCTGCAACAAGAAATCCAATTGAATTTTTGTTTGGAGTTGGAGGCGTTCCGAAGAAACATTTAACAGTGAGCACCAAGCCCGCCAAACGCACTCAAGAAAGGAAACTTGCGGGCCGCCCAGCACGGCGCCTGCGTGTCGATTGGATGATAGATCGGTGCAGCGACCTCGCAGTGGGCTCCCGAACGAAAATACAGCGAAGCGGAGGTGATACTGGCGGGGACCCCAGCGAATGCTGAGCCAATGATTATTTTTGGAAATATTCATAGGTGCGGCGTTAGTGATAGTATGACCCATAAGGAAAACGCATTATTTCTCTGTCGTTATTAGTTTCAAGAGGAAAACGTTCGTCTGGAGGCAAAAAAAACTTGCTTCAAACTTTATGTAGATTTATAAGAAGTACTGACAACAGCAATGCTAACAAAAGTGCTCTTCCGACATTTTTAAAAAACTTGCGTGCACAATAATTGCGTTTTTTGCGATTTTTGTCTTTATTTGTTTCATCAATAGTATAATAGAAATTAAATGAATTTAAGTGGTGATCGTCATTTATATAATGATAATCAGAAGACAAACAGAATAAACATTTCACCAACAATAGAGAACATTAATATCTATAATGAATTCATTATCAAGGTAAATAATGTCAAAATAACACGCCTAACTTTTATCTTTCGGAATAAAAGTTATCTTGTAAAACATCGCTACATTTTATTACTGAAAAGTATTTTTTTCGATATTCGTTTTCCTCCCTCCATACTAATTGCCAAATATGTGGTACTATTACAAAGATTATTTTGCGAAACAGCGATTGAATCTTACATTTTAACTTTGTACATTTGTTTTCCAATACGTGTAAAATGAACATTGGAAAAAACCATGATGCTTACCAGTAAAAAATGTATAAAATCAGAAACAAGTACACTACTTGAAAATTTATTTGTGACATTTTCATCTGATATGCCATTGCTCCAATTTTATATAATATTTTTATGTCAACATGTAGAATTTTCCGTAAAAAGTACGCTGAACAGTTTTGTAACGATCATAGAAATCGTGAGCTGCACATTGGATCAAGGTGGTTGTAGTAGCGAGCCGACTGTGAGGATTCAAGCAAAGAGCAAAAGGTGAAGGCAGCGGCATCCAACAACGAGATTTTGTTAATTGATTAATGGGCTTGGAGAGACCCGACTCGAGATATAATTTGTGTTCCGTCGCCTTCTCCACGCTCACTGGAAACATGCTACCATCCACGTGGGGACTCTACCCCTCCCCCCCGCTATGATCTCCTTCTTCACACTTTCAGATATACATCGCAGTCGATACACACTTCTAATAATTTCTTGTTTCTGAATCATATTCAGGTTTCTCAGAGATATGAAATCCTTTAGAACTAAAAAAATACGACGGTGGAGATTTAAAATTCTATAGGATGGATATGAATGTAATATATTAAAATAAATCTTGTAGGAAGGAGAAAATTTTATTTTATCTTTACGTACTATGAGAACAATAAAGGAAGCATACTATGCGAAAAAATCATACAATAAAGTTTGGAATAACGTTTTGTTTGTGGTGCATTGGTGGAATCTTTGGATCGAAATTAAGAAACTTCTGTATTGCTTTTAATTGAAATGTTAAAAAATATTACATGACTAAGAAACTGGAAATCTTAGAGATTATGTTCACAAAAAAGATTAAAAAATTATTTCAAACATTATCACAAAAATAAAGTGTTGTAAGTTTGTCCATCATCGTGACATTCAAACATAGTTTTCGGTCGAGGTTTCCTTGAAGCGCTTTGTCTCTCAGATAATTTTTTGCACTAGAAAATGTTTCAACTCGTCTCCCACCATCTTCAACGGCGTAAGTGATCAGTAAGCGATCTCATCGATTCCTCCACCTGCTGACAGCGGCGATGAACTCATGGCACGTTCGTGGCCTTTTAATCGCACGCGTAATGCTGTCTTGTTCTACATGATGCCGACAAGAGATATTTGTCAGCGTCCAACGATAGACGTAGAATGAGAAGCTCATTCAACTGACGCGAGAATAGGAATTAAGAGAATATGAGGCGTATTCTGTACAATGCCTTTGATCCATGACTCTTGACACGTGTCATTAGAGACACACCTAGTGTTCTTATTGTAGAAATTAAGCAACATATTTTAAAAATATATTTCTCGAAATTATTATCATATAAATTATGAATATTTTGGGAGCCATTCCCTCCAGTAATCCTATATTATTATATTATATTTCGTCTCGTTTCAGCAAGGTGTACACCATAATAAGCGAATCTTCGAAGAAGTAATTGAAATATTTTGTAATAAAGTTAATATTTATTCTTGTCTCGAGCTGTTTGTGTTTGAGAAAAATGACAACATTATTTATAAATTGAAGATAAAGTAAATAGTTCACAATTTTTAGGTACACGTTAAATTGAGCTTGTATAAATTGTTCTTCTAAGAGTAGTTACATTCAATACTTTCATCCGAGATTCACCTTCGGGTCACTTTCTGTCCGCAAAATTCACTGGAACACACGTCACCAAAGTTTTCATAAACACAATGAAATGGGAGAACAAATTTGTGAGTAATATGTGTATCGTTATTTTTAATAGTATTTTTGAGCACGATACAGCATTCCTCCGGTCGAATCGACGGAGAATCGTGTGTGATCCGGCACTGAATCCATTAGGTACTGGGGTGGTCCTTTACTCTTCAGTAGTTTGAATTTCAGAGCTTTTTGTTGCCAATTTCAATGTCACTCTGGTTTAATCTTCTGATGATCGTTCTTGACTATAATACAAGAGATTATTAAATTCGGATTTCTTACTTTCAGAAATAGCTTCAGACTAATTTCTCAAGATATTTTCAATTTGCCATAATACATGATAATGATAGTATACTCAACTAGCGTTACTCGAACACTGAATTATGAATATATGATACATATTCAAGGAAATATGAATAGCCACAGAAATTGTCCATTAATTTGCATTGTACAATACGGAAATGAAGACTATACATACATCGGCAAGGTTATACATCGGCATGGGATAACAATGATCCAAAGAACCATGATCTTCCAAAAATTATTTTTTTCCTTCTGTAAAGGTATTCGTAAAAAATTTAAAATTAAATAAATACTTCAAAACGTACTGACACTGTAACCAAACAGAAAACACATAAATTATGTTGATGTTTTTAAATCTATTTGTTACATTCAGTGCGTCTTTCACATATCCTCCCGGAAGTCATTAATCAGTATTGAGGAGTACAATCCCAATTTATCTATGACAATTTTTAAAAAAATATTTCTTGCTAGCTATCGATGATCAAACAATAATTAAACGTTCTTGCAAAATTATGATTTTTAGTTTTTGTCCAGAAAAAACTTCGAAGATATAGAATTCGCTACTGACTTTGTTTCCTTTTCCATACAAATGTACATGCAGCATAGCAAAATCCGAAATCATCTGAATCGCTCCTCTCGAATGAACTGAGTCAGTGCCACTCGCGACCTCGCAAAATATGCGAAGGAACGTGCTTCCGTCCACTGCGAGCAAAGACCGAAGGCGAAGAAGAAGAAAACAGCGTTGGAACTCGTCCTAATACGGTAACTTGTCTTGAACACGTAGGACTATTTTCGGCCCGTCATTCACGCTGCGGTGTAACGCGACTCCGAATGCACGACGCGTTTACCGCCCGCGTCGCCACCGGCGTCGCCACCGTCTCCTCCTCTGCCATCCGAGGCGCCGACTCTTCTCACACATTAAGCCACTCACTGTATGGAAACTTCGCTATTACGCCTGGAGCGATATCAACAAAAACATATTCACGGGACTGGAGGCAGTGGCATTGACTTTGTATGAAATTAGGTATTGTGTTTTATTATCATTGTTGAGTTCCATTTTCTCACTAACATTCATTTTCAACAGTATTGTTTCACCCACTATTTAAGTCAGATTTTTTCTTCATTTTTACAATGGTTGCAAAACACAATAAATGTGTTATTTCAACTAAAAAATATAAGGAACTAGTTTTGAAATATGTTCAATCAAAAAAAACTGATATACATACAAATGATTTTTTATAATAAATGAACATACTACTGCTACAAACAACGTTTCAAGTTTTTGCATCGTAATAGCTTTTGATAAACTGAGAATCTGAAACACACAAATCTGTCTTGAACATTGAAAAGGAAGACAGTATTCGCAACAATAATAAATACTTCCTCTATTTTTCGAACGATGTTGAGCTCTATCAAATGTGTTCAACTAAAACTCCATCACATCTATGTCTGCGACCATTTTCGTCACAGAGCTTGAAGACGAAAGAGCATCCCATACTAACTCTCATTCATTCATGTTTCCTTAAATCTCATTAGCAAAATTCACGTACCAACAACTTCAACTTATCTCTCAGAGATATTCGGCAATAAGTCCAAGAAAAATAATTAACATCAAATCTTGAAGGACTAATAACTCATTAACACCAAATTTTGAAAACGATTGTCATTGTCATTTATCTTCGTGGTTGGTTTTGGGCTGTTTATACAACCGTATCAGAAAGACCGAAATCGATTATAGTTACATCGATGCGTGTTATTAATACGTGTAATAAATACACATTACGACTGTGATAGAGCTGGACCTCACCTGGTTAATCCCACGTTTCATAAGAATTACTTTGTCACACAAGTATTTCAATTTATTGACAAAAAAGACATTGAGAAAGTTTCTGAATCACCCTGGAGACTTAATAAAATAATTCTAAAATAAACCCTCCTGGCTCGAAAGATCAACTCAAAGATAGGGTCTATAAACCAAACAACACACAATCCAATAATCTGTATTCAATTCCGTCCAAATATTACGGCAATCCAAAGACGTCCATCGCCAGAAGGCCAACTGCTGCGAACCTCCATCTCACGTCTCTGGCACATTGGTAAACCAGTTTCCAGCGCAAGAGCAAGGCTGGATCTGTCGGCGTCACAGGGAGCACGAGAGCACCACGCGGCGATGCTCATCTGTCACGAGCCAGCATACGCCCGCTCCACAGCCGCGCACCTCATTTGCTCTTCGTCCAACCAGTCACCTGCTCCACGAGAGCCGGGATTTGCGGAAAAATGCAGCACTACACCAACGATCGCCAATATTACTACATATTTCTTTAATTGAAATTAACTTTTATAACTAATTTTCGTATTGCAGAGTATTCATTTGCCATATCGGTTTCTGATTTCTGATGTACTTTGGTTGAGGTTAAAATTTTTAATATATAATAATTTTCAGAAAGTTACCACTTTGTTTATATCTCTTTTACTATCGTCATACTTAAACAATTGTAAAATTTCAGTATCATTACAGCGATAATTTCCTGAGAAAGGATCGAATTATTATTTTCCTCCATAATAATTTACTATTTGTTTAAATATTTGAGTGTAGTGACTGAAGATTTCGATAGAAGGATAAGTGACGAACCCTCACTAGACCTCTAGCAACAGTTTCCTACGAATATTTCTTTCAAATTGAAACCTTCTGAGACATTGTACTTCGTTATACTTCACACTACACAATACTTCAACATCACAATGAATAATAACTGTCTGATAACGAACAAAAAAGTGCATGAGTTTTTTATCAACTCCAAAATTGTCTTCAACGAGGTTTTGTAAAATATTTTCTAAGCCTACTTTTTAGAATAACATTTTCACTAATTACGTATATTCTTTTCCAAGATATTGTGAACATTGTATTTATCATTTCTCTGTTGTGTTGGAAGAGGCTACTAATATTATTTCCTCATGCAAAAATTTGTCTAATGTACTTATTAATCAATCCATGGTTTTACATGGAGAGGATAGTTCGGAAAATTTGTAAATCTCACCTCCCAAACTCTTGTAAACCTTTATTTAAGGAATTAAAAATCTTAATTCTTCCCTGCATTTATATTTATGAAACGGTTGTGTTTGTTAAGATCGAATTACTGAATTGCTTCATACGAAACAGTCTCGTTCACAAACACAGTACTCGCAATAGTAATAATATCCATCGCCCTAGAGTGTCAACCACTCTTTGCCAAAAAGGACCATATCATTCGGGAATTTTTCTATATAATTCCCTGCCCAAGAATATAAAAGATATTACGAAATTGAATCTCTTCAAATCCGCGGTTAAAAACTACTTCCTGTACCAGTGCTTCTACAATGTAAAAGAATTTATTGATTTTAATAAAAGTTAAATTCGTCTTGTACTTCATCACGCCATTGCTGTAGAACTTTTTTAAATAACTTATAACAATTTCAAAAATTATTTTCTTGCATGATTGTGTTGCCGTATGGCTTATATTAATTTACTTTCATGTGTACTCAACTTTGGAACGGTTGAGTACATTAATTCTGTAGCCTCATCCTGGCCCGGGTTTTTCTCCGGTTTTCCTTCGGGTAGAGGCGGACTTCTTATACAGGTTTTCTAGGCTTTGTCTAGAGGCGCGTTTGAAACAAGAAATCGTGAATTTAGTGTTATATCATTCTTATGATTTATAAACACAATCATCTGAATAATCTACAATTCGATCATTCTTACATGTAAAATAAATTTTTTGTGTTAAATTACAAACATCTTGATATTCTATTAGTATTATAACACGTAGCTAACTTTTTATCTTATCTAGGAATTTTTGCTGAAATTTCTCAATACGCCTCTGCCTTAGAGCCCTTGATCGGAATTGATGGGATGGTCCCTTGCTTGCTTCTGGAGAGTAAATTAATTTATTGTCCTCCACTCGGTCATACGCAGTTTGTACTATTTTTTTGACAATAAATTTATTTATTTAGATAACGTGATCCACAATTTGAAGACAAATACAAATAGACAAATACCAAATATACAAAAATAAATATTAATATTATTATATTACACACAAACAAGTATTGTATATACAACAAATATACATGAAAACATAGTTTTTAATTCGTAATATTATATTATCTTTATATATTTATATAGTGTCATAAGAGTTTACGTTTATGGACAATCATCTATTCTTACAACAATCAATTGAAAAATTTTCTTGCGCCACCTTCTTCCATTTTCTGTTGTGAAAGTATTTATGCAAGTATAACTGCCATATTTCATTTTTTATTACGATGTTAAATGTTGTAGAGGAAGTTATATTAAGAATGAAACCCATTGACTAGCATGAAGATTTAAACATTCAGAAAGTGACATCGAGGTCCCACTACCTACCGGCAGATCATTTATGAGTTATCTCATTACTCCAACTTTGGAATTTAACTGCACCTATTCCTCCTTAAGAAAGCAAATTTATAGAATATTCCTGAAATCTTATGAAAATACACTGAGCCGCTTAGAAGGAAGCAGTGATCAAACATTTTGATCTCTACTCATTTATACATTCTTCGGAACTGCGAACAAAAACAAAATATAAATGAGTAAAGACTGGTTTGAACAGTCTCGAGTCTCCAACAGTCGCGAGGCAATCCCAAACGCACCTTAGACATGGTTATTCTAGGGAATATTTAGTGATAGAAATAATTCAATCTAAACAATACTGCCACCTTCCAAGGATACGCAACATGATGGAAATACCTTACTTGGAATTCGAAAAGAGAATTGACTTCAGGGAAGACATCCGCCTTAAACCGACTGAGCCATCTGATCGGTACTCCGTATACTACGATTTTTGTAAAAATGGGTAAAGAAAATGGCTACCCAGGGAGGTAAAATACATTATACCAACTTCAATGAAATAAACCTCCAACTCATAGAGAAACTGCCATCTCCGGAACAGCTCTTCGTTTTTGTGATCATCTGATGTTTTATGAGGTGTCAGGTAACCTTGGTGTCTAAAGTAGATTTAATGGAATTGGAAGAGCTATATGTGCGCTAAGCGTCACTGAGTGATTTGAGAAGCAAGTCTTAAAAGAAAGTTGGTAACAAACTCAAATAAAAATTTCTTCGAAACTGTAGGGAGCTGTAACAGCACACCACAAGCCCATATGCGATGTGCGTACGCTTTTGGTGGAGAAGCGGGATTCAACCATAAACCACAACCTTTATGGTAGAGTTCGCTGCCACCAGCTTGGTTTCCCCAAGCAATCAAACACTCGAGTAATAACAATAAAACATTTAATTCAAATTAAATAAAGCTCTGAATATTTACAAATGTAGACAAACTCGCAAATCATAAATACAAGTTTGAACTTGTTATTACTTGATATTGCTATCTAAAAGCAATAATTACACACAGTTATAACTACTGGTGTTATGAATTAACTCGGAAATCTACCCAGATTATCCGAAGTTCAAAAAGTTCCAAGTTGCTATCTCGAAATAAATAACTGTTCCAAGCTATGTTATTCGCGCCTATAGCAGGTAATAGAATTACCGCAGCAATTCTCAGTGGTCTGACGACCAAACTAACCAAGTTACATATTAAATAACTTGCGTACTTCTATACGCTTTCGCACTTGTCTCAAAGTCTGAAAGCCTCCAGTATAAAAGTCACTTAGGATCTGCAAGCCTTCCAATTTATACAGGAGCGGAGGTCACGTGACTACACCTTCGCCACTTTTACTGCGCACTCCTCATCAGCTAGGTCACCCCTCAGATTCCGCGAACACTGCGTTCGTCAGGCTGACCATTATTTTTGGCAACCAGTGGAACATTCCCTTCCCGCTCGCCTTTCTTCTCTGAGGGCGTTCATCTCAGTTTCCAGAAGTAGGTGGGAACTGGTCAATCTCTTCACAATACGAGAGGTCTTAACGCGCACCTTTCCTTGTTTGGGCGGAGACGGGCATGGCTCTTAATCGCCTTCGGAATTTCCGGCGAGCACAATGCTTGAAAATGTTATTTCAAAATCTATACTGACCACGATGTTACAGGAGCATAATGCGAGTTACATAGTGAACAACATGGCTTCGTGATTGGTGTATCGCAATCATTTGAAAAAGGCATGGTGGCAACGCTGTGTCACAATTGTGTTCATGGGTACCGTTATAAAAGCAGCAAATGCTAAAAGAAACTCCATGCTTTCCTCGTCAAGTTCATATTTGTTTGGGTGGCCCGTGGCTTCCCCCCTTTTACTTGAATCGTAGTATACATTCGATTAACAAGCGTTTAGAACATTTAATTTCCTTGAAGGGGTTTCTTATGGTTGATCTTCTAAGTTGTTATCCATACAATCAGCGAGTAAGGTTTTGTGAGTTTTAGCACCCTCAAGTTTCGTCTTTAGTACTTATCAGTTATTATTTTCATACTATGCTAACCCTTGAATACGTATTTCCTTCTGAACGACGAAGACAAGTGAAACGCGGTGGAAACAATGTATGAAAACAGCATACGAGCAGGCGGGCGGCGAACAACACAGGCGCATTCGCTCGCCAAGAGGGCCGTGGTAGAGTGGTTGTCATGGCACTATACAACCAGCTTTGCCTTATCCGTCGCCTGTTGACGGGCACACGTCCAATTACTGCGCATCGTTCCTCTTCTTTGGAGCTGAAAGCAGCATTGTTTGTCGTGAGGGCAGAATAACTCTATTCACGGTGACAAAGCGTAACATACCACAATTAGACATGTCGTTCTGCATGCCTTGCTGAACAAATTTTAACGTCCAATTTTAAACTAATACGAAATGAAATGTATTAATTTCACTCGAGAGAAGATGTGAAAGTACATGAAACAGTTTTCCATCTCGTTACAGAGTCAAATATTTTATTAAGGTCTAGGAGAGGAGACAATCATTACACTATTCTTACCCTCACTTTTGAGGAATAGGTATCTTGGTACAATTACTCTCGACACTGCTGAAGAGAATACGAAATCTATTCATCGTTGTAATAAAGTTGGAAGCACCTCATTTTGTATGATAGTTTTAGTTTGTCAATACCTGGGACATAGTTCTCGAAACCTACGAGATTACAAACCTAGGAGCCTGGTTGGGCGAGAAAGCCACCAGCGAATTTAGTGAAACGAAGCCCTGAATGGGTTTTCTACCCCCACCCCCAACTCAGCGACCGAAGTGAGTCAATGAAATAAAATAAAACAAATTAACAATAAAATTCCATTTGTAATAATATTATGAGCTAATAATACTTGTTTGAGCAAATTGTTTTCTAGCTAAACTAAATATCTTTTAATTTTTCATTCTTTGATTTCGAAAAACAATATTTATTAAGAATTCCTAGATTTACATTAAAAATACGTAATACAAATTTAGCGCTATAGAGTTGTGCATATGTTTTGTTCTGTTAGTGGTTCTGATGTATTGGCGTACTTGTTCAAGGACGAGTGCATTTCAATTACAGAAAATTCAGCTTCCTTCTTCCAGTTTCAATTCTAAAAGTCTTATCATATAGCGCAATACTTTTCCATTCTTGTATGAGTGAGTGAGTCAATGTGCAATTGTCTATTCTTTAAAACACCACATGGAAGGTAGTTACTTCGAGGTGAGCGTATTGAATATCGATGGTGACAGGGAGGTTAGGATGCGAGACTTTTCTGTGACCCTAAAATACTATGCGGCAGAACTTCGTTAAGCATTCAAATCTCCAGTTCATCAGGAAAGGAACGCTAACACTGGCAGTCCAAAAGGAAAAAATACTCCAAACTAGAAATCGCATACAATCCAAACTTTTTCCAATAAGCGATAAAGTATCGTATTATGATCTACGGCAAACAATACTCATACATACATGTAGCTTTTGAAATATGCTTCCCCATCAATTTAACGTTTCACGATTAAAGACACAAAACCTTAAAAAATGTATTCGAGTTCATTGGGTATTATTAATAGTATTAGAGTACGTTGGTTTCGTGCTTTTATTATGATGAGGGGTCAAACCAAAAGTTTTGCTTATTGACCAAACCTTTGTTTTATATCTAAACGTACTGAACATCTATTTTAACCTCAACCTTATTTTTACACATGTTCTACCAAAACCCTAAGTTTTATTTGTAATAGAATCTTTACCATACTCTCTAGGTAATTCCTTGATATTTAGAGTTCCCTGGCATAATACTTTTTCATTAATAATACATATCAGAACAAAATACATGTTCTCTTAGTCTCATATCTCTTCAATCATTCCATAGTACAACAGAATAAAGAACGTCAGTGATAGGTTCATAAACAGAAAATTCCATTATGCAAGAAAGCAAACTTCGAATTCTTTTAAAAATACGCGAGTGTTGTTCTTCATTCGAGGAGAGATTGAGATGACTTGCAACATCGTTGCAGCACCTTGACACTGCGTTTTTGCTCCCACGAACTCCTCAAAAGCTGACTCTTGAGGGCGAATGAACTAGAATCAAGTGAAGAAGATACAAAGTGAGAAAAGAATTTCACAGCTGGCCAGGAGTTTTTACTAAGGTAATATAGATAGTGGTGAAAACATTCCGGTTTAACGTTAAACTATCGTGTAACAAATAAAACCATGTTTCATTTAGCAGGAAAAATACATCTCTTCTTCAAGACCTTGGTTTACATGTCCTTATTTGAAGAAAGAGCCAGAATGTTTATGATAGGATCTTTACGTTTCATCAGTGAGCTTTATCAGTATACTTAATTGTTATCAGCAGATTCGAAATACAATATTTTTGAGTCCGACTATGTATTCAGCCCAATGAGTCTTGCAAAACAAAGATAATAATAAAGTTCTTCCCCATTTGCGATGTTTCCTGCCTAAGGTATGATGATTGTATGCTATTTCATTCAACATTGTGGGTTTGACCCCCGCATACATTTGATTGTAATATCCCGATTAGCGTTAATGTCAAAATCCGAATAATCGTATCACCCATTTCATCTCACCCCAATTACGTGAAAAAAGCAAATAAGAATACCTGGACCCATTACACTACTTTTCGATAAGAAAAAGAGCTATGTTATTACGTTGGTAAAATTCCAGACAGCTTTGGTGTTCTAGGTAGCTACCACTACTAAATCTCCAACAACACATTCTCTTCGTTTACAACGTCTGCGGAAGAGAGCAAACACCTCCTACCGGGACAAATCACATATCACAGAGACGTAACCGCGGCGGAGATAGTGGTGATGTTCACGGAGAATGAGGGAAAATAAAATACTTCATCGGATCCTGCACACTAAGTAGTTGACGGAGATATTGAAGAAAAGGATGATAATGGATGCAATAATAAGTTACAAGATTTTTCATATAGTAAAAGAGAAGTGGACAATGGAGAAAGATTATGGCAAACGAAATACAAGTTAGAAGAACAGTAGAGGAAGAGTAACTTATGATATAAAATACTTTGATTTCCAACATTCATTCCCAATGATCGTAATGCTATTGGTAGAGCTGGAATTTTATTCTCATTTATGGGGAATTTTTAATTTATCAATTCATTGTTAATTTATTTGCATGACCAAAAAGAATGAATTAGCAATGTATGAGGAAAGTAAGGCTTCAAATGTAGTCCCGAAACAGTCCTTGAGAAGGAACTAACTGTGCACTTCTCGGGCGCAAAAGCAGATTACGTCTGAAGGTATTTGAAACATTCATACATCAGACATCTTTCAAAAGATTATTGCTTATTTTCCAACAGCATATCATCAATATTGTATACTGTTCTTTGGTTTCAGAGTTTATTCTTTCTGGTATGTACGACTCTGACATTGCCCTGAAGAAGACCGAAAAGTTGGTAGTTTTGTCTACTGAGACGTAGCTTGTTCCGAACAAATAATTTATATTGACTCTGGCTGCGCAAACCTACGTTTATATGTTCTATCATGTTTAAAATTCAATATACTCCTACTATCTGTATCATTCTTCATCAGCGAACTGACGCAGATCAGATTGGCATAAGTATAGAGATGAGGCCGGAAAATACGTGCCAAAACAGTGCGCAATCAAATCATCCTTCGTCGCAGACATCGCAAACCCTGTTTACGGAACAGATGCCGATGATGATTATAATAATTAGCACCGAATTCGTTAACTCTACAAAGATGCTGGATCAAAATTTTGGAAAGACGTGAAAGTACAAAAAAGTTCTCCAAAATGAAGCATCGCAAAGGCGTGGAAAGCAGTCACTTGCTTGGTCATGCATTCCTGAAAGTCAGTTATTAGCGCTTTAATCCGCGCTTTCCAAACGGGGTGCTGACAGCACTGTTAATAATTCCGTGACCGTTCGCGCCGACGAGTAATTATTATTCTCCGCCCCTCGCAAGTGCCGACGGTAGCATGGGCGAACGAACGGTGACTGCAGCGGCGGAAGGATGTATAACAAGCGGATGAGGCGGGACCATACCAAAAAACGTGGAAGGTCGACGTGGACGTGTTGGTTGTAGCACCACAGCCTCGCAAACAAGACACCGGCGGCGAACCAAGTGACGATGAGGCGTTGAAAGAAAAAGGAAAAAAGAGGGAGGATACAGCGGGAGCTCAACTCGATTTCACTTCGGTCATGACAACTAAGGGAGAAAAAGCTGTTCGATTTGGTAGGTATTTTCTAATTAATGGAGGAATTGTGTCGTTCGAAGTGAGAGGTAAAAAGTGAAAAATCAAACTATAACATACTATTTACGGTGATTAAAAAAGAAAAGGGGCAGAGAAATTAGGAAATTTCTGAAATATTGACCAACAAATCTTGTTGGGGTTTTTTTAAATTAGTTTGTAACATACAGCCCAAGAAAGTAAATTTCATGCATTTAAATGATCTTCACCAACGAAAAAATCTTATTATTTATCTTAATTTACTTTCAGTAGAGCTTTTCTATATCAAGATATACATTAAAGTGAAATCCCTTTTATGTAAATCGATGTAAAGCAATTACATTTTTATTCCATTTAAATGAATACACAAATGAAAAGATAACTGCCTTTCAAGGCGTGTTTAAGTCATAAAAATTCAACTGACACGACCAATTTGACGCGTTAATATTGCAGAACAAGCCTAATTGATTTCTCAAATTTTTTAACAAAATTGCACGGGGAAAGAATGGAACAAATTGAACAAAGAAAAGAAGGCACGATGTTTGAAGAAGGTACAGAGTATGTAGACGCGCACGACGCCGTGACAAGAGAAAGAAAAAACACAACTAATTAGTAACTCACGTCCTCACCAGGCTATCACACGAAACGTAGTAAAAACTACGGGTTGTTTCACGTGGTTTGTAAGCGTGAAGAAGACTGAAACGTAGCTTAACTGCACATGGTGACTGCAGGTCAACATACGATAGAGTCGTTTCTATTCATCACGAGCTGAGAGGCAAAACCCGCATTGTCTTGCATACAAATTTCAGAAAATTAATGAATTATGCATGGATACGATATATTTTTCTTTGCGTACATTTCACTTTGTACCTTAATAGAACATTGCAAAGATCGAAGAGAACGCGTGTCAACAGACGAAAATTCCTAAACCAAAGTCCTCAAGTGATTATTTCAACAATTTTCTTTCATAAAGTAATCCTTGAGGTGTAAAATTCAGACACAGTAGGCGAGGACGAGTAGGAAACGGAAATTCAGGGATTTTGTGGATGAAGAGTGCACACATATTGTATGCTATTAAGTACACAGGTCAGAGGATGTTATCTATTGTTTCTACGTTGTATGTGACATGTGGCGATTTGAATAATAATTCGCTTAGTTAACAGAAATTGCCAGTAGGTGCTAGTTCAAAGAAATTGAAATATTTTGAAATTTCATCTTCAAATATTTCCCCGATCGAATTTATTCTAAACAACTTCCATAGTAGATGATAAACACGCCCATTTAGTTGAAGAGAACTACCTCCTACCTCACAATCGAAATTTATGAACTTTATATATTTTTAAAAATTAATCTTCCTTCTATAAGTGAAAAGTAACTGACTTCAAATTAGTATTGTGAATTCGTGTTCTGTAATGTTCTGATCGTTTAAATTCGTTTATTACCATCTTCAACCTCCATATTGTAATAGAAAGGTAGTTTTGGTGGCATTGTACCGTCGTGCATCAATTGCTAGTACAACGTCGTTCTTCATTTTTATTTTTTCGTTGTGCTCTAATA
This sequence comes from Laupala kohalensis, assembly GCA_002313205.1. Classification (NCBI taxonomy): domain Eukaryota; kingdom Metazoa; phylum Arthropoda; class Insecta; order Orthoptera; family Trigonidiidae; genus Laupala; species Laupala kohalensis. The sequence goes on along the minus strand of NNCF01126366.1, from coordinate 725,846 downwards.
GTTTTATGTATAGCGTAAAATTGAAGTTTTTTTTCGTAGATGTGTAGCCCTAACGCAAATATAAATTATATAGAAATGTGCGCAAAGTACAAAATTGAATGTTCTCCGGTTTTAACGCAAAAAGAAATTTAGATAATTCGTTTCAATATACATACATACATACATAGAGTTACACTTTTTATTAGCTACCTAGCTATTAGCTAGATACCATTACATGACTCATAAAACCCCTTGTCATCCCTTACGATGACGTAGTATATTCGCTACGTCATTGAAACAGCTCTCTCTCAAGAGTTGACAGTTGTTCACTTGAGATAATCATATGGGAACAAACCGAGTGGATAGTCGCAGTCATGCATACTGTTCACCATCCACTGACCCTCGTGTAAACAATTTAAAATAAATTATTCATACAACAGTAAAATGAGAACACACTCTGTCGTAAAGCATTAGTTAATTTTAAAGTGAAATGAAAGACGAACAACAATACTTTTCGACAAAAGAAAGTCTCTAGTTTCAAGTGTTTATTGCACCGTTGTCTAAGGTGGAGAGGGAGTGAACCTTGACTTGAAAGTATGTAACAGTCAATGTGGTGATGGAGGAAGTGATAATTCTCAAAATCTCGACTTAGAGGAGGAGCAAATGAAGGAAGAATTTATTAAGAAGAGGTCACGAAGACGCATAAGAAACAAGAAACAATTATGGGAAATTGGGAGTAACGTGAGTTCGAAAACGCAATATAGAAACTTGTATATGTATATATTCTTATGTTTGAAAAAATTTGGTGGTCTAGTGCTAGTAATGTCTCATTTCTCAACCATCACAAATTGTATAAAAAATTACTAAATTTCTACTTTCCAATAATATAAAAGTCAAAGTCAATAGTCAAAGCTCATAAGTAAGAGGTGAGGAATTAGTGGGTTTATAATTACAACATTGTAACTGTATGTCGCGTACTTACTGGTATGTTTATTGACATGTATCTTTGTGCTTGAGTCAGGAAACAATCATTATTTTCATCATCTGAGGAATCTCCGAATGGATAAATAATCGCACGGATAGATACACATCCTTAACATGAACATTAAAACAATTCCGAGAGAAGACGATCTGGTGCATCCTTCTACATTCCATAGGTTTACCTTGTTTCTGTAGAACGTTTCTGAAAGGATAACAAGATGTTGAAATACAAGAACAATCAAGCAGGAAGCTTACGTTTCGTTTCGAGAAAACTGTTGGTCAATCTTTGCATTTTATTTAATACTTTATACCCGTTTTCTCAATTTCATTGAAATCTCCAATACTTAATGCTATGTCCCGAAAAATAATTATTTCTCAGACTTTGGATTTTACGATTTATGATTAGGAATATATAACTTAGTTATAAATTCATCGATGAGTTTTTATTACATCCAATAATTCTATTTTTTGGACGGAATGATATTATTTTGCCAATTTTCCTGTCCTATATAAAAACTGACTTTGTGAAATTGAGACGGCATATCCGTATGTATTCTCAATAAAAATTAAATGTTAGATTCAACTTAGATTTAAAACCATAAATCACCTCCACCCCTTAAAACACCATAGATCACATCCACCTCTTATCCTTCCCTCTAAAAGGATATCCAGGACTCCATGTGTTCGTCTTCCTTCTCCGGTCGTGGATATGAGCGAAGCGGAGGGCAAAGGCACGTCTCGAAGCCGGCTGCTGGAAACCGCTGAGAGACCGTAAAGTCTCTATCTGCAGTCGAGGCCAAGCAATTTATCGCGCACGTAAAGGAAGACGATGTTCGAGAGGGGGGGGAGCTGTGGCATCGACAACTGCATGCAGCCACCTCGGAGGTCTCTGAGCAGTTGTTGATAGCGAAAACAGGATGCGAAGACGAGAGGAACCCTTGTTAAAATATTTGAATGTATTAGCACGATTTCGATGAATTATTGTAATATTTTCATAATCATTGAAGTAATATCAAAATTTTTCCACAGATGAGCAAAAACCGTGAAACATTGAAATAGATTGTAGTTAGTATAACGCTGAAATTGATTCATCCTAATCGTGCAAATAATTTTCATAATTATTGAAGTAATATCAGAATTTTTCCACAGGTTAGTAGAAACCGCCAGTTCCGGACTTTTTCAGGTGGCGAAACAGGATTGTTCTGGACTTTTCCAGGGGTGCCAAATCATATTATATGCACGGGACGAAGTAGATGGTGAAGAGAAAGAAAGATAAAGAACAACACGGCGAAAACGAAGGTAATACCCCACGACCCAACGAAGACAGAACTACTGCATTAAAAGACCAGCCCTCCAATCGAGGCAAAATAATCCAGTTGAAGATGATAAGATATAAGTTTCATTGCTTGTTACATTTCGGGTTGGTATTGAAGTTTTACTGATAGTTTTTTTTCTGGGTCACAACTTGTTACATAAAATATTGTAGTGTTTGGGCTGATGAGTTCGTTACCGGTAGTATTACAAATGTGCTAATGGCTTTGTTCATTGAGAAGTAATGAAATTATTACGATGCAATTATGTTGAGGTAATTATGGAAGAATATGATAGTGATGAAACAAAATTATGTTTGCGGTCATAAAACAAAAAACAAATGGAAAGACGAGGACAGAGTTGGCGATAATTTTGGTATTAATAATAACCTTCAACAGGCACTAATTACAATTAGTATGCTTACCCGAAGCCGTGGAACGTCGTCAGCAGTGACGAAAATGGAACGAAAGTAATAGTGATAGAACGAATCGGAAGCATCGGACTAAGACGATATTCACTTTCAAATGGTATTATTAGAAAGGTGTCAATACGATTTCAAACAATTCCCCATGCACTCCAAAAAATTATGAAAGAAGAATTGATCATTTAAAATTTTAAATAAGTACTTTCATGATAAATACCTGAATATGTCTTTATTTATCTCTCAATATTGAGATATTTTTCACTTTTTCAATAACACTCCTCCTGACACCTAATTGCTTCGAATGTGTTCTGGAGTCTAGCCATTTAAGTAATGTCCCTTTAACTAGGTCCTTTGAAATAACTTTTGAAGATGTTGAAGGTTCCGGTGGGGGTTAAACACCTCTATTCAACACATCAATTTTTTAAAGTTGCATTTGTCAAAGTAAGATTAATTTTTGAGAGAGAGTGTGTGTGTGTCACGTAGAAACACAGGTGGAAAATCGAAGCTTCCGCGAGTCCCTCTTACCGCTACTCCATGCAGTGATAAATACGAGTATTTATTGGTCAGGTGTTTCTTGTAGATATCACAATACAATGGCTCAAATAATATTAGCAGACACTTTATTTAAGAAGAATACTTTCAACATGATCACGATGCTTTCTGAGCAGCTAAATCATAGAAATTAAAGGTTACATCTTTAAGACACACAAAAAAGCGTATTGCAATTTAGATCCTTTGAAGTACATTACGACAAATATGCAATAATAAAAAAGGAAAAATAGGAAGAGTATTACAAAAATAATAACAAAAGAAAAAAGATCAAAACGTATATGAAAAATGAAAATGTAGGTCGTAACTTCAGAAAATTTGGTGAAAAAAAACGGACTGTGGGATTCATGGTGAATAGTCAGCCCATAACATTGAAGGGGGTTCAATAACAAGATGCACCCTTAATTCATTCTTTATTTTCTTGAACTTTCTATATTACTATATCTTATATTTTTGCACATTCTCAAAAATCTTATTCGTGATATTTATCCTTTTACATTAGTATTTAATTTTAATGTTAGATATTTGTATTGTACCACTGAATGATAGCAGTAATATGATACATTTTCCTTTAAAATTCACTATATAGGCATAATTTCTCCGACAACTACACGATACTATTTCCTCTCATTTCATCACCCATTCCGTACGTACGCACAACCAACCCAACACTTACCTCACCTCTAGAGGCGACGCAGTACGTCGTGACACGCCGCGCGACGCGTCGTGAAACTCACCGATAGAGACGCGCGCACGCGCCGCAGCGGGAGTCATTGTGTGCTTCTTGAGGACAAGGAAGGAACGGGCAGTGCGTGTATTTACGACCATTACTACCCACAGGTCATCCATCACTCTGAAGAAGCTGTCGGCCGTCGGATATCTCGGGTGTGAAGGAAAGAAAAGCACTTTATTCCCTCGCGCCGGAATGGCAATTTTGAGAAATTTAATTTGAGGTCCAATCTTCGGATTTTTGGTTTAATGATGGAAACCTAAGACTATGATATGCTAATGAAGTTTCCTCAATATTTACACATCAAAGTATCCATCTGTTGGCGAAGTCTTGACTTCTAAAGAACTGAACTAGTCTGGATGCGATTTGACCCAGACGTGGCTTGAAACTCACAGTTGTTTATAGGATTTGTCATTGTCTTCAATTCAACATTTCGCTGGTTTATACATTAATCTATAATCAAAGCGGCATTATCCAGATTTTCACCGTATACTGAGAACTGTTGGATTTGGTGACTTCAAATTTCTAGATGTTGCATTCGAATTGTAGAGACTCTTAAAAAAGGATTTTATTATATTCCAGTTTTAAAGGAGTAAATTGATCTGAAATGTCACGTTTTGTTCAGGTATGAAATTACACTTTTAAGTGCGTGGAAAGGGGTATAAATATTTCATCTTTTTGTGCCCTCGCTATTTTTTCCAATTCTCACTTTTTCTATACAACAGGGTACTCTTGGGATTTCGGGGAATTCTACGGTTAAAAATAGGATGATGTTATCTCATTTCCGTCAATAATTATAATCTTATTTTAACTTCAGGTAGATATCAATGTATTAGTAATGTATGTGTTGTTTGTAATGTATTTTGGAGCGTCTGAAGAATGAACACGCTACAGTTTGCTTACGGATATCAATGGGGATTCAAGAAATAATATTTTTTCTCAAACCTACAAAACTCACGTATGAAAATGAGCAAATTTCGCATTGGTTTTCGTTTTCTCTGTGACTTATTGGAGGTTGGTGTTCTGTACATGATACATTATATATTAGGTAGAACATGGTGCAATATCAGCAAAAATTATCAGAAGAATAATTACGTAGCATAACGTACTTCAGACGTTGTGTTAGAAAGATTCTGTTTCTGAAAGAAACAGTGAATTTAATTAACACGGAACATTATGAATTTACGAATAATATGTAAATGCATGATACACCAATAAATTATATTACTTGCAAACAATGGGGAGATTTCAGGAGATCAAGAGAGGGCAAGTGCACAATTGTTTCACATTGTTCGCGCCAAATTGAGTTTCAACAAAATTTAAAACAATTACAAATTTTAAAGAAGAATTTGTAAAATATTTGTAGAACTTATTTTATTCAAAAAAATATTAAAATTATTATAAAAAGTAACTTATTTTATTAAATATTATTATTTATTTTACAATAAAAAATAACTTATTTTATTGTAAAAATTTGTTGTACTTATTTTTATTCAAAATAAAATTATTTCTTCTCTAAAACAATATATTTCTCTTGGTAATTGTGGAGCTTTAGCAACATTATTTATCAATATATTTCTCACAATAATTCAATTTACATCAGCTGAATTTTTTTTTTCGTATCAAGGAATACAGTACCCCTCATGCGTTTTCTTAATTTGTGATTGTCAAAAACTTAATGAAGGGAACTACTACTCAAGAAATAAATTTTCCCATGACACTTCATGATATACACTTATGTTCCAGTGAAACAGAAAACAGTCATTAGCTATAGAAATAAATACAAAAGCGCATCAAATAATTGTGATGACAAATAAAGTAAACGTTCGAATTTTACTGTCATAGATCCTTAATAAAATTTAATAAAGCTTTTTTAATAACATGAGTTAGAATGCTCTAACCTGTATGGAAACTTAAAACATAAATTTTATTTACTCATAGATGCGTAAAATAAATTTAAAATAAAGTAGGGACATATTATATGATGTCAGTAAATATACGTCCATGAGATGAAGATATCAGCTTGTCGAAGTTATCGATCTTCTCCCCATGAAAATGTCCTTCTGTACATGGAAAAGATACGTATATTTAAGTTGAAGATAACTATTGGTATTATTGGTTTAAAAATTGTAAATCCACATGTTTCAAAATTTGTTCAGAAATACATGATATATTTGATAATCTAACCTTAGAATAATTATGACGTAGAGAATACAATCGTTTTAAAGAAAAATCATTTAATAAAATAACCATCGACAATCCCCTCACAGTAATGGAAGATCAAATGTCTGTTAATTGGAATCTGTATTGGAAGCCAGGATGATTAAAAAGGATCTTCATAATAAACATTTTTCTCTCCTCACCGTGTTACACAGACAACGAACAGATCGCTCATGTTTCACTTCCAAGGTCACATTTTGACCGCAGTGGGGTTTGAATTTCGCGAATGTGATATCATGTAGCCGAAAAAAGGCTGACATCATGTGCATACTTGTGAGACCTCGCGAAGGAAGAAAGAGGTCTCTTATTACCCTCAATGAAACGAGTGCAGCGTTGTGGTGAATAAGCATTTAAACCGCGCGAAACGGTGAAGTTTACTCTGAGTTTCGACGGTCCCGTGGGACGAGGTGGGTTATAAACAGGGATGAAAGGTGAGTTAAGTATCATGAACAGTCCATCTTCGTCTGCATAGTGAAATGTGAGTAAATAAATTCGACCTTTTTTTAGCAGACATTTATTTTTTAGAATTCAGTGGAAAAACAACATCACTGAGTAAAAACAACAACATAACACTTTTTAAAAATTTAAAACTCACTCCGTCTCTGTACCTATTGGCAACATTAGCAAGTAAAGTACATTTGCGAGTGAAAGTACAAGTAACTAAAAAAAAATACTCAATGACGTTTTTCCTCTGAATTCTAAAAAAAATATTGAGATAATACAGGAATTACATCTACAAATACTCAGGAAAAATCAGTCATAAAAACAGCAGTTAGTTGAACCGAAATCGAAATATTACACACGACATTTAATCGCAAAGACATACACACAACAATAAAATAAAAATTCAGTGTTAATACCCTTAAGGCTACCAGACTCCGTGTCAAAACTCTATTCAAAAGGTAAAATTGCTAAAAATTCCATCAAATCGATAATATTTTGTCGGGAATATCGATAATATTGTATGGGCAATATAAATATCGACATTATTGTTTTGATATTATCTATTCACCGACTAATCGTTGCAACCCAAGTCATAAATACGTATTTTTTGCTTACTATCGCCACAGGAGTTAAGACATTAATTTTTTAACGAAATTCCAACTTTCTTTCAACCCCGTGTCAATAATAGAGGTAGAAGGGAGGGCATGGATTGGCACACTGCCAGAGTGGCGGAGGGAGGGGAGGTTTGCTCTTCCGAAATGTATAATAAATAGTAATGAAAGTACGTTATTTTTCTGAGATATTGTTAATTTACTGTATCTGAACTAATTAATAAATCATTGAACAAATTTGAAATACTTCAAGGACAAATAGTTTGTAAGTTGGAATCAATAAACGTTTCGAGCTCCGAAAATAAATTTCGGGCTTAATTTATTTCTAGATTGGTCGTGGGGTTAGTAAAAAGCGGAAGGCACATTTACTTAATCCTCTTGATGTCGTATTAGGCGACTTATTACGTTTAAGTATACTGAAATATCTTAAAATGTATATAAAAAATCAATATACAGAATAAAAATATAAGAAATAAATACAATATTAAAGTACGTCATGCACACATTATTAACCAAATTACTAAATATCTTTTTTCTCTTTCTATTTTGCCATTAAACAAGGTTTCAGTCATAGTTAATGATACATTTCCAAAAGATCACTTTATCAACTATTCATAACATATTACGGAATCGAACCCATAAACCTTGTAATAGACTGAGCAATCACCACTTCCTATAATCAGCATAATGCATAACTAATCAAATTAGTGTTCATATGAAACATAGTTCAGGTAATATAAAATCTCAAAGCTCCATAATCCCTCTTGAATAGTTACTTGCTCAGTACTGTTTTCAAAATGTTAACTTTGCCAACTTCACGTGTTCCAGGTGTCGAGAAGGAGACATTTTTCGGTTAGAGAAGGTGAGACCTTTCAGTAAAATTTTATGAGCCACAGTCTCTTACGCGCTCCAGTTTCACGGTCGGCGCACAATGTGTACTCGAGATAAGGAAAGAACTGGAATGCGATTCTCCTGAGATGCTGGACGATATTGTGCTGTAAAAGGCGTTAAGCCGTTCCCACTTCCTGCGGCAACTTTCTACCAACATCCAAGGACCAACACGTGGAGGCGAGAGGATATTGTCCAGAAGACGAATAATTTTATTGTGTGTATTTGAGTTAATGTTTTATAATTTTTAATTGAATTTCTTAATTCTTTCTTTATTTTTATCCATTTATTTAGACTCATTTTCTTGTAGACCCATTTTTACATATTACACATAGAAAACCGATAGCGGTCTAAAGCTAGATTTTTTCGCCTCCACGATATCGCTGAGCGGTAGTGCGAGGGTTCTAACTCTGCTCGCCTAAACTAGACGAGGTTCTCAGCAAGGGTTTCCTTCACCTACTCCAGACAAATGTCGGTTCGATACCGCAAATTCTCGCACAACCCAACATCTTTTCTTCTAATTCCCATACCCAAGTTACAGTTAGGGGGATGTTCAGTGGAATTAAGTGGAAGTGACCCATGAGACATGAAATAAATGAATAGTGAATAAACTGTAGGCATGTACATTCATAAAACACCAAATACATATCATATCCATTAAAACAATAGAATTATTTCATGTATGAAATGAACATATATGTTGATTTAATTAATATTATGAGCTAATGTCGCAAAGAAAACAGACGAACCTGTGTCTGCGAAACGACGCAATGTAAGTTCCTAAATATGGATAACACTTTAAAACAACCATAGCATTACTATTAAAGGAGTAATTGAAGAGAACGAACGAAATAATTTATACTAAGGCGAAAGTGTATCATTTAATCTACAATTCTCCCTTTTTTCTACTTTTTATAATCACTTATTCTCTTTCAATTACTTTTGCTTCTTAATTTACTTTCCCTTCCTATTTTTTAATGTACATTTACACTGAAGTTTTTCAATTTACTTTAGTTTCAAGTCTTCATTCACCTTCTGTCTCTTTGTACGGAATACTTATACTTGTATCAAATACAAATACATATATTTCGCAAAAATATCTATATTAATACAAGTGAATTGGAATGTCTGTGGGAATGAAATGGGAAAAAGTAATTAATGTTTTAGTACAAAAATGTCTAGTAATGATTGTTTTAAGTTTGTTTTTCAAATCCCGAAGAGCTTTTCGTAGTTCTGCTCGTAATTTGTAGACTATCGATCGGAGAATGTAGATTATCAATCGGACCACATTTAAGTTGTCAATTGTAATGAAGTGTCATGGAAGATTATTGTTGAAAGGTCTACGTGTAATTGGAAAACTATTTCAATACCATGAACACTTTTGAAAGAGTTATTAAGATTAACACGGAGAAGCCAAGCGAAAACAGTCGTTACTTGGACGTCGTAGGAAGACGAAGTTACGATCAAAAACCCCATTGTGTACATGAAATCGCCAAGGTAATGATGCGAACTTGCACGCTGCATGATGTTGCCCTTAACAACATGCATTCTGTAGTTCCGTTGCGTTTATTTACGGTTACGAGCTTCATAAACTGTAACAGCACACATACATGGTTTGACATGTTATCAGTGAAACCCTTAATATCGACAAAGCTGATAATGGAACCATAAGTAAACTGACACTTGAAAAATATTTCATGAAAAAAAGGAATACATAAGAATAATTAATTGTTTAATTTCCCCTGAGATAAATTAGATCGTAATATGAGATGATGGTTTAGAAGTTGTCGGAGTGACACTACGTAATAAAATGGCATCACCTCATGATCCTTTGTCCAGTTTCTTAAATTTTGTTGATATGGAAAATCAAGCGTGAGGTTCTCTCTAAATATGTGCCTAGAGGGGAGTGTTGATGATGAGTAGCACCACGTCACAATATTTTTATATTAATATTAAAAAAATGATGAATTAAGTTTTTGAGAATTGTACACGCAAAAAGGAGAATCTCTGCCGAAGCCTATTCAAAAACAAAGAAGCAAAGTACAGCAAATGAAGCGTTGTTCATCTTCGAAATCGTCAAGCGACCGAGTGATTTTCGCATTGAACGGTCCATCTCTGACTTACTTTTTTTTTAAACTCGCAGAAGAAGGGCTCACTCGTATAACAACAGACATGTTCAATATTTATTTTATCGTCTGTAATTTCTTCGACAGAATATTAAAAGAATCACACCACTTTACATGTTACATGCTAACCCATCTCCCCCTAACATGAGAAGAGAAATGGAAAACGTTCTTCAACAGATATTCGAGACTTTGTTCTCAAGTAAACTATATAACACAAATTAGTTTCTAAAAATAAAATAACTAAACGAATATTGTCTAACCAAATGGTTTGGAACATAAAAACTAATATAGATAACCTGAATTTTTAAATCAAAGATGTTGTAATAAAAAAATACCTGCATAGAAGAATTTTTGAATTGGGTAGGATTTGCCTTTTGTGCATTTTACTTCCTTTCTCGATGGACGAAGAGATCAATAGATAAAAACCGCTGGGAAAACAATGTGATTCTGATACGCCTTTAATACAGGAATCGTAAACTTGATGCTTTTTATAGCTCTTTCTATTTACTGGTACGAGCAATCAATTTACAACATGATTGACAATTTTAATGGCTTAGATAATGATACGAGGATACCATTTCGTCATTAGGGCTAAGACATGCTTTCCTCGTCTATTTCCCGATTTACTTATTAGGTTTTATATGCAAGCTTTTATCGTACTTAATTCGCGCCAATAGAACAAGCCATAGAGGTCATTGACCGGTCGTATCCTACTATATTACCCCTGTCTATCTTTATAATGAACTGAAAATAAAGAAAGGCAATAAAAAGTTTCAACAAAATTGAAAGTATCAAATAAATTCTTCCAACACGTACAAAAGGAGAAAATCTTGAGATTCTTTTGCAGCACAAAAAAAAATTATGTTATTATTGATGCTATGTTTATAAATTATGTAGTTCATAAGGTATAAAGTCGATGTTCAGTGATCATGTGCTAACAATTATTTCAATTTATCAGTAGTTATGTCATGAATCCTAAGCATAAGCACATATAAAGCAGACGTGCAAATATTTATTATTCACCGAACTAACAACATTAAATTCCGAGACTGAAAAATGAAATGAAATTTGTTTTTAAATTTGCTTCATCTTTTCTTATTTGTTATATTTTATTTAGTGATGCAGCTCTTCTATTGAGGGGAAAAATAAACACAAAGAAGAAAAACTATGAATGACAAAACAATTGGGACTATCTTTTTTTATTTTTTGATATCTAATGAATTACGTAAATCCACTTCCGCGGAAGATAGTCATTATGGTAAGAGCCATTAAACACCGATGAAATGAAATTAATAACCCTTCCATTCTCATGCGATCTATTCATGGTGAAAGTCTACTACAGAAACGTCTTTATTAGTCTGGTAGTCAGCTAAGACAAAAAAAAATCTTAATGAAGAAAATAAAAATTATTGGGCAAAAATTGCTGAGACATATCTTTTTCCATCTTTGACAGTCTACATTTCATTTTATTTCCAAATTTTTCCAGTTTACAATTACTATTTTTTACAATTACTCTTGTAACATTCCAATACATGAGCATATACTGCATTTAGCATAACTGTTAAAAAGAAGTGAAGTATTATCTAGGTTCAGGACAATGAGGAAGACAAGCTCTTTGACTGTCCAAAAACAAGGGCGTGACCATTGCATCAATTCCCGTCTAAGAAACCAAGCTAAAAGCGGAGGAAAACTCGGGACCGGAGGGGTTTAAGAGAAAGCCTGGATTGAGTACTCTTAATAATATTACTATTATAAATAGTACATTAATGGTGCGATAGAGTACACACTAAATTTTGATAGCTAACAAAAGAGTGATTGATAGTTTTCTCGAATATTACTTCTAAAATATGTAACAGCTTAAATTAGAAAAGGAAAAAAACGTCTTAACGTGGTTGTTCAAACATTTTTTTAAATATTCTTCCATTAAACAAGTGAACAATCTGTAGACTCTACACTCTTTGTGCTAATTGAGTGACATCTCTCGATTGTTGAACTTCCTTAAATAATTTCTTCAAATCTCATAGGTCCATTCAAAATTTACGCCTTTGAGTAAAAAAAAGAGTGAATAAAATGGTTGGACATAATACTACCTAATTCACAAACGAATCTGTTATTATCCTGGAATCCACGAGACTACATTCTGTCTCTCCCTACCAGAACAATTTACAATGACTTGACATTACTTGCTACCCAATTGCACTACGTACAAGTGATACGGTCAACCTGTGACGTCACGACGTCCCGCTATCGATCGACCGATCGATCGCGCCGACAGCGCGCTTCTCCGAAGCGAACCCCGACATTGGGACACTCGTTCACTTACTGCAAACCACTCGACGAGTCATCATCCCTTCTCATCTACCGCCAGCGCGCAAACAGTGCGCTTCTGCGAAGCGAGCTCCGACACGGAGACACTAGCTCACTTGCAACAAGTTATCTATAGGCAAGCCACGGACGAGCGTCCTCAATTGCAACAACTTCATGGTCAAACCGCTCCACACACCGCAGCTTAGTTTGGCCGCGAACTGCACTCCAGCCAATCAATTCAAAGATCATCAACCCAACGTCATCCAAGCTGAATCTCTGAATAAACGGATCGTCTCACCGCATCCCAGTATCTCACCAGAATTTCAGCTTTGTATTCTTTCATTACTTTCATGTTTCATGTCATTAAACTGTTTTATTAGCATGTCCAGGGTTTCAACACACCTCATCTACCTTCCTCATTTTCTGTAATTTGCCTGCACATTTACGGTCCTTCGAACCCGAACCTCATCCTACATGTACAAGGAATATCACCTAAGATTTATGTACAGTGGTAATTAGGCAAGACCTGTCTAGAAATTGTTAAAAATTAGATATATAGTTTCGGTTTCTATTTTCTATTATTATGGCATTCTTCGTAGTAAGCATTTCACAGGACGTGCGTCGGATCTTTGAGTTAATATAAAGAGCAATCCACCATTCAGAGAATGGAGTAACTACATGTCTTCCTTTGTTAGAACGAAACTTAGTTTTATATCCATTATTTGTGCATAATCACTAATGAAACCAAAGTAATCATGGGTGCGCTTTGCAAAGCACACGCCCTGCAATACAGCCGTAATGAATTGGATAAAGCAATTTCAGTTTTATACCGTGTCCTTTCTCGTGAATTGATTTTCACAGCCCCAAGAACACATTTATTAAGTGAACTGAATCATTAAAACATGTCAAAAAGTCAAACTTGTCCCACAACAGGCCCCGAAGGTGCCCAAGGGGTTCGCGGAGGGTAGAGCTCCGCAATTACTAGACCTCGGCACTAGGAGGAGGAGATGTGGTCAGCATCTCGCTCCGACCGGTTTGACCCCAGGATAGTCCCTGGTACTCATTTTACAGCAGGCTGAGTAGGTCTGGGAGTCAGTCTGGATGTTGAGGTGTGATGAAAAATCCCCACCTCACCAGGGTTCGAACCCCAGCCATCCAACCAGCAACTCAGCGCTCTACCCACTGCGCCACGCTGACACCCATTAGAACATGTAGACGGCTAATTTTCTTTGCTGTTTCATGAAACCAACTTTCCAGAGGGTAATTGAATGAAAATTTCTCCTTTTTTATTCCGCATTCAGACATGGGAAAGAATCATGAAACATGGTACTGAATAACAATCTTTTTAATGTTATCGATCCTTAATTCAAATGAAGTAGTTTCCCTCTTATTAAATTGCCATAAATTGATAGAAACCATGTGTTTACTACGTGCACGCACATTTGGATAATCTATGATATCTCAAATTGTCGTATTAAAACAAAAGTAATGCCAATATTTTGATTTAGCTATCTCGGAACTTGAAGATTTAGAAAGATCTCGAGGTAGAAGTTTGGACTGTTATAATTACTACTCTCATTAGAAAGGAATATGAAAATTATCAAGCCAGATTACCAAAATTCCTAAATTTGCTATTCCACTAATAGTATTTATAGTACGAATCAAATATTAAAAATATTTTCAAGCAAAATTATAGATTTTCTATTAAATTATCTTAATTTTTATTTAACTGTGATGATAATGAGTAATATTAATAAAAAACTATTCATAAGAACACTCAGGATCTTTGCTTCATACATTTCCAAGACTCGCCACGAGTTTCGAAAATAGACTTCCTAGTTGTAACACACAACTAATAAATTTCATTGTATCGATATAATTCGTTTGCGATTGAATAAATAGAAGAAAATGCGGTGGCACTACAAAAAATACGATACAATATTCGGTTACAGCAAGACAAGGAACTGTTTACGCCATGGGTAAAGGTAGATGTCAATATTCATACTGCTCCTACTAACTAAAATGCTATTATAGTCATAGGAAGTTTGTACTGCTTTTTTGACAATAAATTTATTTATTTATTAAAATAAAACATAAGAACATTTTAAAATATTCTAACACTCTGGTAAGTTGTGTTCAGTTTTTGCTGTGGATTTTTTCATGTACGTAGAATAGAGAGGAAAGTTCTATTGCAAACGTGGAAAAACTTTTGCTAGAGTTTTTGATGAATATCAATTTTACTCATAACAGAAAACAGATTTTTTAGAATACCTTTCGTCTGTGTCTGTGCCTATAAAAACGGAATAATCAGACGAGTTAATTTCTTTCATACTTCACATGTATAGAAGTATCGACTTGTTAACCTGTAGATTTAGTTATTGACGTGCTTCAGTTTTTTTCTTAATCTTTTGTTTTAGCTCTTCCTGCTGCATGGAGAACCGAAAAAAATATTTTCGTAGTTGGACATCAAAACATTTTTTAATGGTGAAGCTCTTGAAGTAAATATTCGGAAATTGGAAAGATAAATTTATTAAAACCGTTTTATAAAACAACTGAATTGTTTTTCTTTATATTGTTGTCTTTATTTAAATGATCGTAGTATATCACTCAGAACAAAAAAAATAATCAACTCTTAAACAACTAGATTAAATAAGTGTACAAAAGAATCTAATATTTGTATGATTTTTGCAAAGAAAAATTCCTCTCTGCTGGTGGTTGACAACTGATATACTAGGAACTGTTTAATATTCTAGATTGAAAAGTGTCGTGAATGATCTGTGCTAGACCCCTCTCCTGTGTTCATATTTAAATACAATTCCCCGTACCGGTCTTGAAGCTATTGAATATTTCATGTAATGTGGCTCAAGAAATGAACTGAAAATATATATTATATCAGGCATTCGGTGTCGACTAAACTCACATATTTTGTACATAAAACCAGCACTTTTTTGATTTTTGGAAGATTTTTGATTAATTATCATATTTCTACCTCAGAACACAGAAGAATGCCAGCGGATGGGAAATGTGATTTTCGTAGATTTCAGTCCTTTGAAAATTCTAATTATACGGTTGCAAAATATCATTTGATAGTTATTCTCTGTAAGAGTCCTGTTGTATTATCTACCATCTGAATGGCTTTGGTTAAAATAAAACGAGGTACAATTAATATGAAGTGCTCGCAGACAAATAGTCACCTCAATCGCAAAATTGTCTTAAAGGCAATAGGATTGTGTTAACAACAAATAAAATTTTACAAATTATCCATTCAAACAATTAAAAATTTCATTCTGATTCCCATGTATTATAATTTTTGGAATGAAAAAAGGAATATGAGAAATTATTATTTAGAAAAATTATGCATGAATTCGTGAGAAATCGAATTTGCGAATATCACAGTAAACACTCAATGAATTGTTTTGTGAAACTTTTTATACACATCGCAGTATCTTTTAGAAGCTAAAAGCTAACGCCCAGAAAGGAACAACAACTATCAGACGAAAACAAATAGCTCATAAAATACATCACAGTGGAAGACAATTGGAGAGTCAACTCCGCCGTATATGGCGGCTCTTGATTCATACAAAAGTAAGTAAGGAAACAAAGACTATTAACTGAACCGTGATCCACATTATAAATTAAGACTTATTAAAAAAAGTAGGACAGGTATGAGATCGCAGATGATCACTGGCACTTGCACTAATACTGGATAGGTTAGTCTTGACAATATTCAGTCTTTCGTTCCTAACGACGCAAAATATGACACATTTCCGGTCACGAGAGCCGCACCACAAGTCACACCGCAAACAAAGACTTGATGGATTTATGTTGAAGGAAAATTAATTTAGTAGAAGTCCTGACTTCATTAATTAACGGATTAACAGTTTTATTCTATGATCACCATTACGACAGTATTAATAATTAAGAATTAAATACATCTCATATCCTTATCGTACTCCAAAATGAGTTCTCACAATCCTGCTTGTCTTCTGTATTGAAATATTTTTTCTAACGTAATATTCTCGTACCTAAGAGACGTCATAATTAATAAGTGCACACAGATTAAATAATGGTACAAACTTTTAACAAAACGTTACAAAGTACTTTAAAAATTGCGTTGAAGTGAAGGGAAAAAAAAGTGAGATAAACAAATAACTAAGTTAATAATTGCTTAGAAAAGAGATGAATATGTGAAGAAACATTGAATGTTTACGTTGTCGAGTAAAAAAGAGAAGGAAGAAATTCACATATCAAGTAAGCGATGGTTGAAGTCCATTCCAACTCACCGAGTTGTATTGCTAAAGTGAAACACAAAGTACTTGTTTATAACACTAGTGTCTTTGATGACCTATGGGCCTTCCATCTAATTCTGCATCTAAAAACACACGATATAAACCGGAACCATATTGGCGACGATGACGTCAGAGGTGCCTTTCCGGTCACAGCTGTTGACTCCGGAGGTGCGGAGGATGAAGATTGATTTACGGGCTCTTGGTTGCGGCGGTCGATGAACCGTAACGCGCCACTCGCACGAAGCGGAGACATATGCATCGCGATGGAGCACGTTCAGAAAGCATTCTTTCGGACTCGAGTTGCTTTCAGAGTGCATAGGTCAGTGAGTGTCATACATGAATGTTATATTGCTAGACAAATCAGTCGTCTGCATACGAGTGAATAGAGAAGATGATTTAAGGTGGAATAGTTATTAACACGTCATCAAATAACCAAACATTTATTATTTTCAGAGGTGGGGAAAGGTAATCAGAAATTTAACTTCGTTAACCATTGCTCCGTTAATTAAAAACTTAACTTTGTTAATAGTTAATTTTCCATTGAAAATTTAACAGTAGTTAAAGTTAATCGTTAAATGAAAATTTCACATGTTAATTTATTAAAGTAGTCTTATATTCTACAGCTAGTCAAACAAAAATATTTCGTGGTAACATTTGTCATAATATTTATTGTTCACCTATGAAGCAAAGAGAATATGTTCCTCATGCAAGATCACTTTGCATAAGATGCACGCTTCTCTTCATGAACATTAACATAATAAAATTTTCATCTCAGGATGGACGTTTATTCCGCAACATATGCTCTCAGAGGAAACAATCAAACTACTAACATTTTAAAATAAAACCACTGAACGCAAATATATCATGGTCGTCAACGAAATAATAGTTATCCTTTTTTCTATTCGGGTTTGATCATGATTAGTCCACGAGTCAGACGATGGGTGCAGAAGTGAAGAGAGGGAATAAACCCCACCAAATGGTTAAATCTTTCTACCTTTTGTATAGTATTCACGAAATTAACTCCCTTGTCCTTGTTCGAAGTTAATTAAGTGATCATGGCGCGGGAGAACTTATGTGAGTTCCCCCGACGTTGCGTCACCGATGATCTACTATGTGCCCTTAGCCCCACCCGTAGCTCAGGTGGTAGTGCTGTCGCTCATAACGATGTCATCCAGGGTTCGGAACCGATGGAGCCAGAAAATTTGTAGCTTTTCACATTAATGTCCCAATTCATATCGCTGTGACTACTGAAAAGCGAACCCTCCTTCCTCTATCCACTCCTTCTAGTATCAATAACTCCTATTACTAACCCCTCCACGTGGGCCAAGTTGTTGGTAAACCCAGCCAAGCGGTCCACGTACTAACAATAGCCTTCCACCCAACTCCTAACTCCTATCGCTCCATGTAGATAACCTGCAATAACGTTTCCCATTTACAAATACAACAATATATATGTGCCCTTGAGGACTTGATTTCCAATTTCACTCCCTTCTGACAACGCATAGCGTGGAAATCTCAGACCATACTGAGGTATTAAGTAACATTTCATGTGGTCATTCGTCGAGGCAAAAGCAAATAGATCGTGTATCGAAATTTCACGGGGAAGGACGGACACGCCGGAAGGTATTGAACAATAATATATCGTCCTTTAGTAAGATTAGGCAAAGTTATGGCCAGACGCTCCGCGCCACCCACCGTGGGAACTAAACTTATAAAATAATTAACGGAAGTTAATGCAAGATTAATGTAACGAAAATTAAGAAAATAGTTTTAGAAATTAACGTAGCAGTTAAAATGTTAAACATAATGTTAACTTCGTTAATTAATGGATTAACGCTTTTCTACTCAGCAATGATTAATTTTTGTAAATTATTCTTAAAAATCTGTTCTCAACTTTGGCACGATAGTGTACATGTATTCTGAAGACCCATCTTGGCAATGGTTTTCCTCAGTTCTTTTGTTTCTTTCGGGTAGAGACGGATTATATACATGCTCCCTGGGCAGCCTTTCCTAGGGGCAGTGGTCTCATTTTTATTATTATTATTATTATTATTATTATTATTATTATTAACCTCGAATTTAGAGTCATTTATAATTAAGAGAATAGTTATTATGTCTTAACAATATTTTCTGAATAATTTTGACCATTCGCATTTGTTACTTTTAATAACTTTTTGTGTTCTACGAAATAAAAAATCGTTGCTATTATTAATTGTTGCTATTGTTCTTTATTAATTCTAGACATACCCAAAAATGAAATGGAACCCATTAAAACATTATTATGTAACTACACGGTAAACGCATAGAACAACAAACACATAAATTCTTTAAATTTGTTTCCAAACAACCATTGGAGGAACACACCGTATTTTGCAATCGAAATAGAACATTATTTAAGAGAGATTCAGGGCAGCAATTTACAAATTTACCTGCCAGATCACACTCGCCATTTAACACGAGTATATAAGGCGCCATGATATTTAAGTCTGTCCATTTGAGGAATTGATTATATAAGTTGAGTAAATATTTTTCGGAGTTCTTGCATCAAATAAATGAATGAACTAATGGAGATTTATCAGGTACGAAACATACTCATTTTTTACGTTCAAACACTAGCAACTGTTTACATCATGGTAAATTGCAATGAGATGTATTTAAATAATGACTAATCGTTCTAGCACACAAAATTACTCCAAATAATGATTAAAACAGAAATCAAAATTATAAAAATATAGTGATAACTGAAGAAGATAAGTAAATATATGGACCAATATATGATTTTCTGAGAATAAAATCGTTAATTATAATTGAGGAAACTCGAACACTGAATGAGAATGCTATTATGTTTTCATCTCACTTTAAAATATCCTACAACAAATCTCGTTCAGTTCATATCAATTTAGTTTAGGAGGACAGGACCTCTCATTCATTTCAGAAAGAGGATTATCATAAATAATTTCGGATAGTTAAAAAATAAATTTTCATTCAAAATAAAATTTCACTGTGACTCAAAGCTATGAAAAATTGCGTTTATCGAAAAGCGTTTTATCAGATATCGTCATTGAATTTATCTTTAAAAAGATAAGTAGGTAAATTAAAAATCTAGGATAGATTTTTTTAAACCGAAAGTGGAACAATGATAATTTCCAGGTACCAATCGCAACAATGGTCGAAAAGTTATTAAGTAATTTATAATATAAGAAAGAATTATTTAAATTTGTACAACTTTTTTTAAATTCCTGATAAAGCACTAAAACTTCGTTTGATAGAAATACAACTAAGATAAATAAAGTAAAATGATAATATAACTACTGTGATAATTTAAATTTAGCATAAAACGTAAAATCTGTCAACAAACGATCAATGAACTATTTCATAAATGTAATTTTTTTTTGACATTTATTTATCCATCTGCTCACTACGATTTTGGTATCAATAACGTTATCTGGAATAGAACACGGCATCAAAAATAAAATAGAAACTCTACTTTCCTATTACGACAGTTAAAATCCACTTAAACAATAATTTATCATTAAATTATAATTTTGAATAGAATAAGGCATCAAAGTAAAACAGAAATTCGACTTTCCTATTTCTCCAGTTAAAATACATTAAACACTAATAAATGAATACGTATCTGAATTTATTTCTCTAGTTTTTTATAATCCTCTACATCTGAATATTGTGTATGGATGAAATTCCCTTTTGACATTAGTCATGGACAATTTTTAATGCATCGACCCTTCGTACCATTCGCAACTTGTTCTATGATCATTTACAAACCGCCTCCAAGGACAAGAGTACACTTCTCAACATTTTTGCACACTAGAAACAACGCAATTATAATGGCTAGTGAAACCTAGTAATGTGCAACAGAAAACGTTCATAACGTGTAATAAACTGGTTGGAGCACAATTTTGAAGTGGTCACTGGCAAAACTGGTTGTAGTCAGGAGAAATTCCTTACATCATTAAGAAACCTTCACAACTTGACAACTGCGTTTCTGTCTAAAATGTGCTTGCTGTCTCTTGGAGATAATCCAAAGTAAAGAGAAACTCTGCTTTGTGACCAAAGAACTCAGAAATGATTAATAGAGTGCAAAAAGAGAGTGTGACTCCGTCTTGAGTGGCACTATGAATCACGTAGGCTCGCGTACGTATTTTACTATGAGAAGAAGCGATTCCATTCTGAGTCAGCAGTTTTGTAGCTGTCTGTCTCGAATAAATACAGCCATCTGCTGAAACGTTATTTTGCTCGCCAGTGGGTCTCAGTTCCTCGAAGTATCGACATGCCCAAAAATGATTTGCTAATTGCCACCCGGCAACCCTGGGCACACGGCCAATAGTATGGATATAAGTCGGAGAAATCCAATGTAAATATTCGACTTATGAGTCACACAATTTTCTTCCTAGAAGTACTTCTTCATCAAGTGTTTACACGTGTAAAGGTCAAGGTATTTTCATTGATTTCTAGACAAAATAAAGATGTATACATCCATCATTCTGACGAAAGTTATGGTCGAAAATTGGACGAATTAATTCCCGTTTTTTTCGTATTCCTCGAAATGTCTTACTCGAGGATACAAAAAGAACTTACAAGGTAAATATTCCATGGAATATCATTCCTTCGTTAACTGAACGGTATTTCTAGAGCAAATTAATTTTTTTTTTTCATTATTCTGTTTCTAATATTATTTGGAAGCTTCATTATTTGTTAATAAGAATGGACGCTTTTCTATCAATCAACTGGGCTTTAACACACCCGTCATGGTGAAACTTGTAGTTTTACCTTAAGCTTTTCCATTTTTTCTTCATTCGTTAATCATTTTCAAAACTAAAATATTCCTTTATAATATGCATGACAGAAAAAATTTACAATTAAATATGAATATAAAAAACACTTAACGATCAAGCTTAAAAGTTTACAGAAAACCCCCAATATATTGTTTATATTTATTTATTAACATAGAATACATCTTTCCTTATGGTCGTGTAGAATTTTAATTGTTCACCGCAGAGTATAGAAACTTTGGCTATTTATCTCACCACCTATAAATGATGTTTATGTATATGGACAGAATAATAATGCGAGTAAGTAAATAGTAAAAAAATAAAATACATCAATATCATAATTTTCCACGAATATTAGTTCAAAAATTGTTGACCGAATCGTGAAATCGTTGATTTTGAGTTTCCATGTAGGGTTTACATAACAACGTAGTAAAGATAAGGGTTCCATTGCAGTGTGTGTTTCCTAGTACTTCCCAGCGATCATATCATAACCCTCCATATTAATTAATTCTAATTTTCAATTAGCGAGGTAAATAAAACAATGCACGCAAATAATAAACAGAATCGAAAACTGCCGCATGCGCGGAGATTTGGAGAACTGAGTACGACCAAGAAGTGAGGGCGTAATTTGCCAAAATGTACCGTCAGCAGAAATACGTTCTGTGAACTATTCAGTGCGTATTATACTGCTTTTAACTTTTTATTTTGCTCGAGTAATTTTTATCCTAATAGAATTTTTCATGTCAACTTGTACGACGTATATTTAATTTTATAACAACCTGTCATTAGTATTTTATGTTCGTTAATCATTTTTAAAACTAAAATATTCCTTTATAATATGCATGACAGAATTTCAAGATTCGTAGTCTCTGCCAAGATTGTAACAATACGGGTTCTCTTTTGCAGGTCACCCAGAATTTAAAAAAATAGTTCCTGATTAAAATGAACAACACACATCAGAAAATGTGGGTTCACCTATAAAACTTGTATATTTGTAGAGAGTTCGAAATATTTCAAGTTTGTTTGCAAACAATACAATTAAAATTTAAAAATATTGAGTGTAAGACCGGTTGAAAATATAATAATTAAAATTTGAATAACTTTACGACATATCTGTCGACACACTCTTCAAGTTTATTGTTTTACATACAAATTCTCAGCGTTTGAAAATGAGAAAACACGTTGATAATTTGTCTAAACAAAGGTCGTAAAGTTACAGAAATTAATTATAGATGATGCAATGAATTAAAGATAGAAGAAAATAGGAACCAAATCTTGAAGTTCATATTTTACCGAATATATATTATGCCGCCGATCCATAGTCGAAGATCGTCCACTCAGCCCACGTACCGTGCGCTGCACCGCCCCCCATTAGCGTCGACAAGACCTAGACGATACGATCAGCCTTAAATAAAGATCAACCCACCACTTCCTGACACTCAGACAGACGCTATGTGGGGCAATGCATTACGTAAGCAAAGAAAGATCTCCCAGGGCGACGGCGATATAGTTGTGTTCCCATATCTGACGCGAGAAGAGAAAGAACGCACTGGGGCAGCATTTGATGCTTGATGTTATCCTACCACCTACAAGCAACCTCCCTGTGAGTTATGGGATGCGATCGCAGATTTTCCATAAGTTTTGTTGTTGCTTTTTTTTTCATTTATTGTTGAAAGGTATGAGCCTCAAGGTCCTACAGAAGATTCGAGCTGTTGCTAAAAATCTGCAAATGAATCATAAGGGAAGTCATTCGGAACCTTCCAACGATCAATTTTATGATTGTGCCTTGGAGCGCAGTAATGTGAGATCCACAACTGCGTTTGGGCCCTTTATTGGATTGATTGAATGGTTTCTTATTTTCTTCAAGAGAAAATAATTGACTTTGTCTTCCACTGGACATAAATACTTTTTAACAGATCTTTTTATAATAAATTATCCATATTTATTCATTTGAGATTGATGATTGATTTATTTCATTTGCTTGATAGTGGGTAAGATAGGAATTGGTAAGATTCCACAGATAATTTCTCCATCGTGCTTCTGCGTCTGTTTGAGATGTTCACAAAAATCATGTAAATGTGCAAAGAATGATTGGTTGAAAAGGAGATAATGAAAGCAGGAAGAAAGAAACTTCTGGAAAATGTCCTGCAAGTCCTATTCGTCCATCGCTACTTATAATTCCATGTGGATTTTGAACCATCACACAGATTATGAAAAGGCAACCACGGGGACAAAATTAAACTTTTCATAATATAAATAATTCTGATAATTTGAATTTTACGGTAACCACACCAATAATCGCAGACGAAGACACATGTATATTAACAATGCCAAATCGCAATATAATATGTATGCCGTGAAGGCGAGAAATGCAATGATCATAGGCATAGTCCAAGGGGAGTGTTAAGGCCCGTTTATGAAGAGATATCCAAAAATTATTTTCTTCAATTAGTTGTTGAAAATTATTATTTACTGTCATTTTATTTGTCAAACTTGCTTGAAATACCCGAGAAGAATAAAAAAAGAACTCCCCAATGCTGCATAAGGACAAAGTTCTGAAATAGCTTAATATGACTTCTCTGTGTNGCAATATAATATGTATGCCGTGAAGGCGAGAAATGCAATGATCATAGGCATAGTCCAAGGGGAGTGTTAAGGCCCGTTTATGAAGAGATATCCAAAAATTATTTTCTTCAATTAGTTGTTGAAAATTATTATTTACTGTCATTTTATTTGTCAAACTTGCTTGAAATACCCGAGAAGAATAAAAAAGAACTACCCAATGCTGCATAAGGACAAAGTTCTGAAATAGCTTAATATGACTTCTCTGTGTATAGCTTCCATGCCTTCAATTCTGTTATACCCAGTTGATTTCAAAAGTAATTAATGTTACATACATGTGAGTTAATAAAAATAGATTAATTACTCAATAATTATTTTTGATTTTACACCTCAGAAGTTTCAATATCCTAAATATTCTCTTCTTAGTATACTGATATACAACAGCTGTCATCACAAAAGTTGTAATATACTTAAAAGGTTATTTCATTTTAGCCAGCTTCATAGAATCCCCACCCTAAACACCATGAATAAACTTAATTGCAAAAGTTCCTCTCATACTTCAGATATGACAAAAAAATACTGAATTGAAGTAGCACGCAAGTTATTTCCTCTGCATCAATTTACTTACGTATAATCCAATAACAAGAAGGAAATGTTTGCTATGGAGGATGTTCGTGAACGATATAGTCAATACTCTTACTTCATTGAATACGTTTACCTAATACAAACGTATGTTCATTCATACCTGTCTCAATCGATAGTTAGTACTTTCGATTCAGGACGTTTACAGTTCTCTCTATATTCTGATGAAATAAATTGTTTACGCCGTAATAAGATCTAAAAGGCACTCAATAGCGGCAACAATTATTGGACGTTTATTTCATTTTCATAATTGAAATAAAAAATGAGTTGTAACTTGCAACACGCTGAGAAGAGAAAAGTAAAACAACCGAGCACAAATATAAGATTTTATTGTTGTTGTTTTTTTCAATTTTGAACGCTGCAAATAAAATCTCCCAGGGTAATGTAAGGTCTGTCTACATGATCGTCAGAAATAAAATTATGAATTGTTTTCAAATTCCGATACATCGGAAATTTTTCCATTAATTCTTAACTTATTGGCCAAGTTTTATACAAGTAATAACAAGAGAAGTACCTCTCTTGTCTCAAAACAGGATAAAGACTGAAATGATTTCGACCAAAATATGTGAATTATAGTGATAGAATTTTGTTTTTACAATACTAAAAATTTAAAAAAATAATCAAAATTCGAAGACCTTTCGCCGAAAAAAACACCTCTTGAAGATTTATGAGTCGAGTTCGGAAACATTTCATACATGAGACAATAAAAACTGCGTTGTTAATGTTGCCCCCGCCTAGATTCAATCTGCGTGGGGGAACTGTGAAATTCCGTGTCATAGTTCGGAACAGAGGACCACCGGCATTGACACCTACCATTCACGCGGAATGAATGTATTCAAGGATCTCCTTTACCAGACATTGCAAACTATATTATAGAATTACGATAAAATATTATTATTCTCAGTGAATGTTTTGCAACACATGATAATGTTCTATTGAAACGTTTTCATAACTATTTCAGTAAGTAAATTATACAGCTATCTGGTACTACATTCAAATAGCTTGATTTAGATTTGTTGTGTAGTTGCAAGAGGGTTTCTACGTGTGTACCATTTTCAATTTTATTCACATTGATATTTTTTATACATTCATTTAACTTATTTCTCTGAAACATAGCCAAAATATGAAACACTAGAATTTTATTCGTTATTAGTTGAAACTTATTGAAAGAATTTTTACTTTTTCAGTTTATTTGACTAATAAGGTTCTCCATTAAATTTGCAAGGATCATTCGCATGAAAGAGTAACAGCTTCAGGAATTTTGGCCATTTATATCGTATTTAACGTTTATGGCTGCGTTAATTGAAATTCCCTTGACCCTTGAATATTCTACGCAGTTGGGAATGTCCTCTACGAAATCTTTTAAAAGAGGCTACACAAATTTACATGTCTTAAATATTCATTGATAGGCATTACGACACATCGCATTAAATAAATTAAACATAAAAATACTTGTCATTCGTTTTACTTCTTCTTCTAAACTTTCAATAAATATTGTACAAATTATCCTAGACCACATTTTATTAGTTAAATCAATAGGTATAAATATTTGAGATATTCTTTGTTATAGGCACTTAAAAATCATATGCCACGTACGTTGTATTAAATCGTATTGAACCGAAGATCAGAAAACGGATCTTACGGTACAGGATTAAAAAAACGGAATACATGTGTCAATATTAAGGATTTGTATCCAATGATTTGTTCTCAGGCAGTATGTTAACTATAACTTGACTTCGTGATTCGTAGTTTTCAGAGGACAGTAGAACATTTAGACTTTAAAAACTTAGGTTTATTTGTTGGATTAAAAAATTTGTGAAGTTTATCTTTTGGGTTATATTTGGAAATTGTTGGATATAAACACTGCTTGTACTTGCTCCCACAGCAGTGACATGGATCTTTTAATCGCTCTTCTATAAATTACGTCCTGCCACGCTACTGGTGACGTGTATCTAGATCATCTAAACTCATCACACTGCCACAATTATGGGAACGCAGATAACGGTTGTCGCTACGACCTTGTCTTATTACTCATATATCATGTATGAAAGCACACACTGTGCCTCAGAGGTAAACCATCATTCTCTCGATTCTCATATGACGCTCCTTTTCTACGGAAGTTCTACGAGGAAAACCATCCAATATACAATACGAAATAGGGAGTTATCAGTAGCTATAAATTTGCGTAAGTGACCTAGAAGGTAACACCGTAACCTTCTTTTCGCTCACCTGAGAATGTACCGGAGACTAACATGCGTGTTCTGATCAGTTGTTTCCAGATAGTACAGACATTTCTCTTAAGCAAATTATCTTGCCATTAATTTTGTTTCTCTCATTCAGTACAAAATGGTTAAACCACATTCATTAAAGACCTTAATAGTATTTTTGTATATATAAATAATAAATATATAAAACCACCCTCGTAACGTATAAATAATGACACAGAATATAAATTCAATGACATCGATAAAATGCGATGTGAGCTCATTTTTATTATGGTACTTAAGAGGAATATTATTATTAGTTCATTTTTTTTACAAAAACTTCCAGAGGTGCAAACAGTTATCTTGTTAAATTACTTTATCGTTTTTCTTAACTCCTCTACCCCTTCTCTCTAGATCCTCGGGAAATTTTCATTTTTCATTCATTTCATTCATTCTTACGGCGAAGTTCAGGTCATGAGGCCTGCTTTTGCAAGTAACCGAGACGTTTTTTCTTTCATTTTTTGCTAATTCAAACTGTACCTTATCCACCAAGTCATTACCCGGGCTTACAATCTTTATTCTACAAAATCTGTTTTTTTTCTACCAAACCGAGACGTGTGTGAGGAAATTGGGAAGGAGAGGTGTTGGGTTGTCGGGGGACGTAAGGTACCGACCAGACATTTCGTTCCGACATTACTTCGACCGCGCAGGGTTTGAGTGCGAACTCGACAGCTCAGCTATGCTTTGGAAGCGAAGACGCAACCACATCACCGTTCACAGTATTGTTTATATAGGTATCGCTTTTGCAGGTTTTGCCAATATGACACCAAATTTTTAAAAGTTCAAAATGATTAATTTATCGGTGCAAAGAACTTTCAGACAAATTCCTGCCATTTATACAAGTAACAATTTGTATCAAAACAGATCAATGGTACGAGATTATAGTGGAAGAAATTCTTTGAATTATGTTTCATTTCCGAAAAAAGTAGTTCTAGGTTTAAATTAACAAAATCCTAACAGTCACATGTATGTAATCCGCAAAGATTATTAGGGACCCTCTAAAACTGTCATCCAGAGAAACGGCACGCGAGCGATGTTTCATTCCTCCACGTGTCCAGAGATCTAAATCGCTATTAGATTGCTTCTGTTATCGGATAACAGGAAGGGATTAAATATTCCTTTCCTGGCCTATGCGATTACGCGTTCCACCAGTTTCTGCGTAATGAAAATAACGAATTTGTTGTAATGACAAAGAAAATTTATGAAGGCAATCAACATAATTCAGTTTTGATTATAAATTAACTCGATACATAGAAATGCAAAACCGTAACATGGAAACGAAAATCATACCAAAAATGAATAAATCGTAATACAGTTGTATTTATTTACGATTTTTTTTATGGTTCACTTGGTAATGCCGTTTAATACTTCTCTTCTTAGTTACCAAATGTTGCGCACAGTAAACACGGGCGAGAAAGTAAAATACCTCTGCGTCCATCACCCAGAAAGTCACTGGTTCTCTAGCTCTGAAATTTCCCTCACGACCTCTTCCGTTCCTCTATGATGGTCTATAGGGCAATCCTTGCTGAAGTCCGCCATAAAGGTAGCTCAATTGCTCTCCCGTTGACATCCCTGGTCTAAACTGTTACCAAGAGTATCAATCACTTTCTGTTTACGGTATGTGATGAACTGCGTTGATCTATTTTCGTTGTACAAAGCCTGTTAGCACTAATTATAACAGAACTCCAATTACCCAACTTCGATCATCCGCATCGCATACTATGCAGATCGATGAGAAAAAAATGTCAAACGGATGAGAGACTTGGCAACCCGAGAAAGAGTGGAGAGACTAAAACAAATAACTTTGAATGACATGTGCAAGGTGTAATATGTAGTTTTAATTACTGTACACTGAATTCTTATTTCTTTATTGTATTGAGCTAACTGTAACCACTACATATCTATTATATATTGATTTTCAACTATAAAATGTGAGTTGGTCTTCGTATTTTCCTCTATAACATATCTTAGTCATTTTGACTTAAATTCAAGAATTTACATTTATAGTACACTATCTACCCTTTTCCTTGGCACAAGGTTACTACCAGGGTTTAATATTCTTCACAACGAATTATTTTCTTTTCTGTTTTCCTCAGTGTTGAACAAAGTTTAATTGTCACGTGTCTGTTGTCTTTTGGTCCTTTCTTGTCCTCGCAGTCCCTGTATCATGTCTTCATGTCCTCTCCGCTTTGAACTCAGCTATGATATTCATCATCTGTTCCATCTATTCATTCTGTAAGATGTCATATTCTAGTCGTCCCACTAAAAAGCTATTGTAGTCCAGTCCGTGATGTTAAAGTTCCCGGTTTTTATCTATCGTCTCACCCACCATCTTCTTTCCTTATTATTTATACCACATTCAAATAATACATGTTCCGTAGTCTCCTCATAATATCCACTTATACATGTTGGCACATTCTATATCTCAAATTTATGCAAATACGTATTTGAATTTCAGTGTTCTCTAAGCAATTATAACATGGCTGGACATGGTATCTAAATACAAAGATCCGGATACTTCCAGACGGGCCTGTCACAAATAATCCGGATAAATGGAATTCTAATGTAGTCTTAAAGTGCAAAATCGCCAGACCTAGACACGTAATTTACACTCGAGAAAAACTCCATCACCAAACGTTAATACAAAACCATTAAAAATATTTCTGCCTTCTAATATAACATTAGCGCATTCCCTTTCATCCCTCGAAATCTTAATACCATACCATTGTAGTGGATAATCTTGCATGACTTATTCATATTTTAATGTTCTTTCCAAACTTACTCTTTTTTTGGTAAACATAGGCTTAAAATCTTATAGCGCTTTGTTCCTTTATCTTCAGCAAAACACAGATAGTAGCTATTGGGCCACCATCAAAGTTCCCCACACCTCTGAAAAAACAATAAAGCGTTTTGGGCGAGGAGCAGAAGTAAGACGTTCCAGAACTTTATTTTCTTTGTTATCCGTTTCCTTGTACTTCTCTAGGCGCCAATCAGACTCATAAAACCCTCCCGCTGTGTCGCAAACGTTGAATCATTATAGCAGCGTTGCTTATCATTGTTACGTGAACGTATCTGGAGGATTTTATGAGCGTCTGTTTGGCATATATGTGGTCAGGTCTTTATATCATGGATTCAGAGATAAAAGATCGTGATGTCAAAAAGAACAACGCTGTTGGCACAACACCAGACCAGTAACACCCCAAATTTATTATAGTGGAGGACACACCCTACCGTAGTAGTGGCATCAGGTTTTTTACAGGTAAACAAAAACTAACACTAGGAAAATAATTTCCCTAAGAAAAAGCAGTATGATATTGTTAAAATACAAATTTTATTTTACCCTCTTATCTCATACAGGGCATTTTACCAAATTAACTTCAGATCACAAATCCTTAACACGAATATTAAGTGAAGTCTAATTGCCAATTTCCGGGTTTTTCTACATATTGCACGTCATGTGCTGAAGTGTTTGTTTCAAGCGCAATTATTGATAGAAAGAAACTAATTTAAAAATAAATTATGTAAGTGTTCTTATAGGACTTCTCTTTTTTTATTGTGATAGCAAATTTAAAGTTTTTTTAAGAAAATGTAAAATAAATTCTTTTTTACAAACATGGACCATTTTAATGTATTGAATATCTTAAATATAAAGATAATATATTCCAAGTTTCATAGAGGGATCTGCATTTGTGTAGGAGGTAGAGAACATGAAGTGTCACGGAATTGTGCTAAACCCGCGCACTCGAACCAGCTCTATATGGAAGCAACCCTTAAAACATTGCAATTGCATTTCGAATGTTTTATGATGTATAATATTCATGTGATATATATAATATTCATGTGATATATATAATATTCATGTGATATATATAATATTCATGTGATATATATAATATTCATGTGATATATATAATATTCATGTGATATATATAATATTCATGTGATATATATAATATTCATGTGATATATATAATATTCATGTGATATATATAATATTCATGTGATATATATAATATTCATGTGATATATATATAATACAAGTATATAACGTAAAAACTGTTTTCCAACACATACTTACTTCAAAAATAATAAATGTTTTTTCAATATTTTGAAATCAACTGAACAATGGTAAAGAAGATTAGGGCACTGTTTTATTTTACTTTTTGCAAGTTCGACATGCCACTCACTCACTCACTCACTCTAAAAAGTGTGAGGTTTTCAGTCGTAAGAATACAGAATATGAACAGACAACTTCGTAAAATTAAGAGTGTATTTTCCAGAAAGTAAAAAATTTCTTCCATGCGTGCTTATTGAAATAGATGTGCAAAGCATTTTCTACACTATCCAATTAATCACAAAACAAAAAGACTGGAAAAAATTGATACAAACTATGGTAGTTCAATTTTAATCCCCAAACCTTCAGCTACTTAAATATCATCGAAATCGATTGAAATATGATCGTGAGTCCCACTATACAAAATATATGAATAAATTATAAATAATTAATAAATGGTAAATTAAGTTGGTCTGCACACTGCAAAAATGATTTTAAACGTTAAAAATAGAATAGTGGTAGTTTTAATTCAATTTCTTGGATGCATGACTTAGTAGATTCTTTCACTACAATTCTCACAGCTTTTTCGAGGGAAATTTAAATAAACTCTGTCGGCATCGTCGTCGAAAGAGAAGAGATCAGTTCCACTCCCTTAATAGGTCAGAGAATCAACGAAGTGAGAAGTGAAGCATTGCAACACAACTTGATTTAGGACTTTCCGTGACGTTGCAGACACTCTTAATAGGAAAATTAGTGGCAGCCAAGTCAGGAATTGATCTTTGAATTCTGAGGAGCAAATGGAAGCTGCAACGACGGTAGATTAAAAGCTTTAAATTTCAACTGTGCTGGAGATTTTTCTCCATAAGAACTAGAGATATCGAAAAAATGTCAATACATCATATGACTGGTATTTTTCTTTCGATATAACAATATTTTGACCGATACATTTTTAACGATAAATCGATGTGTCGATGTTAAAATCCCTACATCGAATATGATATTTTTTTGAAAATATCATATGTTTTAAGGTTAATCTATTATTAATAATATAATGATAATTCTATCATTTAAAATATTAATAATATTAAATTTACATACAGTGTTTAAGATGAAAGTCTGAAACCGAGTGAGATTGGAATCACTGACTGTTAAACAGGAAATCTCAGAAACAACAAAGCTAAAAAAATTGAAATTTGGTAGATAGGTTACTTTTAGGGTGTAGACATCCAATAAGAAAATTTTTTACGAAAATACACCCGTAATAGGGTGAAATGGGGGTTGGAATGTTTAATTTATGAGATATGGTGATGACATGTAAAAGTAATAGAAAAATACGATATTAGATTCGAAACCATAGTTTTCGGTGGCGTTGGGATGGAAAAGGACGTCCCAGAAGAAATCAGTCTACATTGCAGATAGTACACCCCTAGCATCCCTAGGTTAGGGGTGGGAATGAAGGACAGATAAACATAATAAATAAACGACGTATGTTGGTGTTGAATAAATCATTTTTGGGACCGCTGAAGAGAAATGACACCCTCATCGCCAGAGAAGAACACGATCACCCTCAATAAGGAATAAACGTCCTTTGTGTAGGGAGTGAGTGAAATGTTAAAATAATCGAAAGTGACCAATATTAGTGTTAAAATCATAGTTTTCGGGGCTGCTGAAATTAGTAGTGACATTCTCGTAGATATCAAAGTTAACAATCAGCGCGTATAAACTCCAACATATTGTGTAAGTCTGAGCTCAGCCCTCCTTAACAAACCCACCACTAGCACCCCTGGCATGTGCGTTGGAATATAGCAACAAAAGGAAGAAATAAGTACGAGTTTATACGGAATGACAGATTTGCACACATGAATCGTAAATGGTTTAACCCCGGATGTGAGTGGCTGAGTTTATCACAAATCATGGAAATACAAGGGAATACCTGAAAAGATTCCACATTACTGATGACAGCATGTGTGTGTGCGGTGAGGGAGAAGTAACACGAGACGATATTTTTTGGGAATGTCCCATCTATGGAGATGAAAGTGGAAAATACATGCGACAAATGACCAGAGAAGGAATGCCTCTAACGCTAGGGGAAGAAATGATAAGAAGAGAGAAGAATTACAAAATTTTCAAAGAGTTTATACATGAAATAAGGTTAATAAAATATGGAATGAAAGAATAACAGGGAAACATAGACAGTAGAATTGACATGGTATGATGAGGACAATTGATGTTACAAAAGTATTATGAAAATATTTATTATGAAAATATGCACAATGAAAATATGTATTATGTATTAGATATGTATTATGTATTGTGTTTCTATGCATTGTTAATGTGATTAAAAGTCGTGTAATGTCGAGAGACGCTGGAGCGACAAATAATAAATAAAATTTTTAAAAATTCCTAATACGAACGAAACATAAAACGTGGTAACAAAAAAAATTTAAGGAACATACTAAATTATATTTTACTTTTATATATTAATGTACTTTTTCAATTCACTAAGCAAAATAATAAAAGAAAATTTTAAAATTATTCTAGAAAATTCATCGTAGAAATATACTAATCCATTTACAAGTAAAATTGAATATAAATAAATAATTTCCTACTTCGAGAGTACGTGGAATTTCATGGATTGAATAAAAAGAAAAACACTTCTTCCATCAAGTAGAGGGTATTGTCAATTGTGACATACAATTTAGGACGCCTTCATCGATAAGTAATTGCGGAAATGTACATATTTTCCATATTGTCGTGAGCACAAATTGCTTCATTTCTGTTATGACAACAAATCAATACAACGGCCTCTCAAATAATTTATTGAAAGGTAGAATTAATTCTTGTAATGTCAGTCGCGATTACACGTTCAAGAAATTGCATTGCACATGAACTGTTATCAATGGCAGCTTCAGATCTTCGGGTTCCGTGGTACCAAACCCTAATACCTATTCTTTGGATTTATCGAATCTTAGGTGTGGGTCCTTGGATCTTTACTCCTCGAGGTATTTGCATTTCAAGGCGTTATACTGTGATAATGAGTTTTTACGCTGTTGTTATACTTATTTGGACCGCATTGCGTTTTCTCAATTTCTACTTCCTGGAATCGAATGTATCTATGACATCAGTCGCCTATTTGCCATTTATTCTGAATTACATTGCAATTCCAACGAACATAATTATCTGCTTCGTTTCAATACTTAAGGAAGAAAGTCCGGTAATACGAAGAATGATTAATGCATTCCCATCCATTGATACTCAGTTGTATGAATATCCGCATCTGGAGTACAGAAAGAACAGAGCATTTCTTAAAAAGTGTTTTACTGTAACAGCCGTGTTTCACATTCTCATCGCTTTTTCGTGTCTATTACAATGGTATGGTTTAGGCCACACATGGAAACATTTCTTAACTATGATAATGTGGAATTTAGCAATTATTCTTCTAACTGCTATCTCTAGTAAATTTGTTTTGATTGTTCTCCTTCTCAATGTAAGATTCAAAAAAATAAACAGTTCATTGACAGAAATTGAGGAATATAACAGCGATTCCAGCATCTCTCATACTTTCTTAAAGATATTGGAAGAAAGAGATTTGACGCAAATTCAAGAACAGTCCTTGATCATCAGTTGTGTTCAGCGACATCATATCACTCACATGAAAAACCAATGGATGAACAAACATTTGCGAAGCTTGCAAGAGGTACATCTATGTTTGTGTGAAGCCACAAAACTTATTGATGAAACGTACGGAATCCAGAATCTCGTTAACATTGCATTTGCATTCTGGTACATTCTTCTAAATGCGTATGCTTTTTCAGGGGTTAATGCTTTCACACATGTGCTACACAATACAAAAGATATCCTGGCGAATATCGCGTCATCATTGGAATTCGTGACAGCAATACTGACGCATCTCGTACGCCTTATCGCTATGTGTTTCGTGTGCTCCATCACATCTTCAGAAATGCATCGAACTGGTTCCTTGTTATTGCGTCTAGAGTTGAACGAATCACTTTCCCCGAATTCTGCATTGGAGGTTAAAAGATTCCGAAAGCAGGTAGTCGGGTCGAAAATATCCTTTTCTGCTTGTCGACTTTTCTCTATTGATATGTCACTTTTCTTCGGTATGGTATCAACATTTGTGACGTACATGGTATTACTAGTTCAACTTGGAAACTTATCGCATTCAGACTAAAATCCTCGGTATTTGGAGTTCACACTGCAGCTAAAACTTAAAAGACCGATTTCATCATCAGTTTTTTACTTGGTTTAAAAGTGCAGTTCTACTCTGTGCCGCGGAAATAATACAAAAATCTCATTTCCATATATCTCCAGTTCAAAAAAAAATTAATGTCCGCTATCAGGTGAAAGGATTTCGATCCGATCAAAAATTAATCAAAATACTAAGAGTATCATACCACTCTTATACAACTCCATTGTAGTTAAGTTTATCTACGCAAGAAGCTTTTGTTTCAATCACAGAAACAATTATGTTATAAATATTTTTGAAAGCTGATTTTCATCACTGAAGAAACGTTGTGTCCTAGATAGCCCACTATTGAATTTTACTTTGATATTGATCATGAATGATGAAATTAAGTGTTAATTTGAAAATACATTGAGCTATACATTCAGTATTCTTAATCAGGCATCCATCGAAATACATTTGCATCTAAACCAAAAATTAATAATTCACGCCATTCTTAAGTAAACGCATTACTCATTTTCAAAGTAGAAAATAATATAGAAAATTAAAATATTTTTCAATATTTGGGTGTTAATTATAGCACAGTGAATTGTTGACTCTTGTTTTGTCACAAATGCTAATTTTCCTACAACGGTAACAAATGTAAAGTCGCCAACCAAAGCACCAAATTAAAGATTTTGTTTTGTTTCACGAAGCTCGATATACAGTACGCTCTACAACAGTTCGGTAAATCTAGCGCGAATCTACGAATTTAGTTGATATATTTACTAGTTAACAACGAATATTATTAAAACCAAATTTCTCTCTCCTTCTCTGAATGAGGAATTTTCGACTTGGCAAGGACAGCATGTATATGAAGTTCTAAATTAATGTTTTTATCAAAGGTTTAAGTTGAGCTTTCCTTTATCAGTATGAAAACTATACTACTCGTAACTTTAGAAACTAGGTTGTCCGACATTGATAAATTTCATGTCAATCAGCCTGTTGTTCTGTCACACAAACTCTCTTCATAGCAAAATTGGTAAAAAGAATAGCTGAAGATACCTGCAAACCTAACGCACCAACCAGCATGATCAAACTGACCACATTACTGAAGATACTTAGTTGAACATAACTGTGGCACGTACCAATCTGAGTTTAATTTGATTATTTGTGCAAATATCTAAAATGAGCGTGTGTGAAGACGTCAGTTACTTATAATTACTAATTACTTACTTCGAGAATTAATGCATTGTAAGTAACTACCATTGTATTTCATTTTACTTCATTCCTATAAATTGTTTTCCAAAGTTAAAAATACGTTAAGTTTTCGAGTTTTTTCCTTTAAAGCTGAAAGACTTTTCTTTTTCAACCCTCAAAGTTTTCTAAAACATTTCGGAAGCTGTGAGCATACTCCTCCATCCCCTTTGTTTGAAACCTACCTGAGACATCCTTGTAAACATTATACAATGTCTCTTTTTAAATGAAGCGATTGTTGTAAGTTATAAAATTGAGAGATTTATACGGGTGATACAGTAATAAAAATATTCTTTAAAATTATTTATTATCATTTCTAATTGGGATCTTTATGAAACCAAGTATATCCCAACGTTGGAGGTAACGGGACGTTAAGAGACATAAGTAATTCTGAATATGTTCACACTAATATACAAGTAATTTCCAAGAAAAACAGCACAACTTTTTTTACTAATAATGTACGGCACCTTCCGTTCTAGGGAAAAATACGCAACATCACTGCAATTAACCGTTACGTGCTTTCCATTGTCATTAAAGTAAGTTACCGTAAAGAGGAAAATGTTATTTCAGCAAAGGACGTGTCGATTTTGTGAAACTGTTAAAAATTCTCTCCAGCAATTTTACAGCCGAATTTACATGGTAATGCATTTCAGAACCGGCTGTCGCCAGGATCGTTACAATGTGTGGTTGGTTGAGATGCCAAACTCAAGGTATTTTCATGAATTGTATTAACTCTTTAAAACATAACCAGCTGTCACTAGGCTCTGACCTAGGTGGGAGAGAGAAAAAAATACCTCCAGAACAAAAGTTTCCCCGGATTTCTTCTCGGGTATTTACATTGCTAAGAATAATTTCTTCGTAAATTATTTAAACAAAAAGTTACTCTTAAATAGTGCTATTTAATCCTTTAATAATAATATATAATTACTTACCAGTGCTTTAATATTTTTGGTGTTACCAGAGATTTATTTATCTATTTGCATAAATTAGTAATTAAAATTATATAAATAAATTTCCCCATTTATTTGTTTACCTGCTCCAGATATTTCTTGTTGTCTATTAGTCCCTTCACATCAATATTCAATTCACCATTGGCACATTGCTCCCTAAACATACGCTTCCTGCTTTTAAGTGAACAATGAATTTCAACAAATATTACCCTAAAAGAATGGAATACATTATTGAGCGAATAATATATTTCTTCCCGAGTTATCGTGATTTTAATGTATAATTCACCCTAAAAATATTCGGTATCGGAGAACTTCTTAAGCAAAACAAACATGAAAATTGTTATCTCAACATGCTAGGAATTAAATTAACGAAGACTAAAATGCTCTAAAATGAATCTGATTAGACAAAATTTAACATTTCAAAACGAAATCATTTTTCATTTGGATGTTGCCTCTCTAATAATAAAAAATAACATTATAGAGTGTTTTTTTAGGAAAGAAAACCCATAGAAAATCACTTAATTTACTACGAGGTTGTATTTAGACTATGTTATAAATACTAATTTCTATTTTAATTTTCCTTCCAATAAACACAATCTTCCTCGATGTTTGTCTAAATTACAGTTACGCAGCATAAACCATTGAATAAACAAATCAATAGTCACGGAAATACAATAATGCGTTTACAGAACGACATTTCCACCGCTGAAACTTTCAGCAGCTGCAAAACAATTCTTTCCCTGCTTCAAAGCATATTTTACAGATTAGTGTAATGACTGTACAGACCTGAGAAGGCCAACAACATCCAAAAGACTTCTGTCTGCAATAAAACAGCAGTTTTGCGGAACGCACATGAAGAACAAATGGCCAAAGAGAAAACCAAACATACTTTTGTATGTATGCAATTGTTTACTATGCCTTCATTTCCAGCGTAGTACAACAACCGTAAAAGCGCTGTGTGGTAGACGCTTACACAGGGCCATGCTTCGAAAGTCGTAAAGGCTATTTACAGGCAGTCGAGCAGGCCAGCGCGACGCGGAGTGAGTAAAACAAACCTAAGAAGCAGACACACCTTGCTAGTTACTACCATCCGCAGCGTAACCTTACGCTGTTTATGGTGCGATGCGTTAGTGTTTCACGAACCGCCAAGTGGAATTTCTCCGCGAGATTTAATCGCTAATTCTCCGCGCTCACCCAGAGTTTAGTGCTATTAGTGGAACAGTTGGAGATGATTACAAGTGATCAGGGATTGCCTGCTATACTTGTGAGTGAGTAGAGCGATGAGAAAAGGGAATGATGTGGGACTTAGAGAAGATACATACACAAAAACGATAACCTCGACTACAGGAAAATCTATCTATAAAGTGATACAGTATGATTATAGTCGCAGGACCTTTCCAATATCGCTTTTCGAATACGAATGCAATGATATAAAGAAGAAGTAAAATATCAAATTTGTATTCATTCTAGTGTTACAGAAAAGAATTTCCTAGTTTATATCGTTGTAAGGGAAGCAAAGTAAAATTTGAAAAATATTGAAGAAAATTTAAAACTTGTTTTGTTTTACCATTTGGAATTTTCATATATTAAAGTCTGCGGAAATTTTAAGTGAAATGAAAAAAAATAATTGCCATGCCTATTCTAAAGTTTTTAATTATTAATACGCCTATAATATATGAATAAGTAACGTATTGAGCCAAAAATAAATTCAAATATTTGAGTTCTGATCATTGTTCATGTGGATATGATTTGCAGTTTTTCAACGTGTCGAATGTTAGCAGATAAAGGTTGAAAATTGACCACGTAAACGGAATAATGTAACTGAATAATATTTGTGGAATCCTCTTTCCATCAAAATAAAAATTGACCTACAAGATTCGTGGGCGTTTTCTTTATTACTGTTTTTACTCAATAGTGACATGACCTGCAAATAATTCTCTATTAGTATATATAAAATTACAGAATATCGTGAAGTTTCTGTTTAGGTTCCAACTGTATGAAAAAAATTCAATTTTATCGAGGAACGTCTAAAAACATTTTCAATTGAAGGGACAAAAAGAAACAGCCAGCTATAATAAAAATTCCAGAAAAATCAGTTGCCAATGGTTCAACGAAGAAGGAAATAAACTATGAGGGTCATCAGAGTAACTGTTGAAACAACTATCTCGGGTATCTATAATTATCAACGATGGTAGATGACCTTATCCTCCTAACTGCACAAATCCAAGGAAAGATTTACAAGACTGTTTTACAGTATCTTGTCAAATATTCCATTATAACTTTAATATTTATTATACTATACAATACGTCTAGTACCACTTACAAAATCGCTTACATCTTTTACCACTTTCATCTCCTGCGTGTTTTCACTCACTGCAGATATAAAAAGTGAGATGGAAATGTTGCTTTGACTCATCTCACTTATAATGATAAGAACTAAAATTTACTTTAATGAATTATAAGATTGAGAGAAATAATGCAACCTTTAGTGATATATTAATCAATAATTTCCCTCCAGTTTTATGGTTTTTAAATTCATATCCCCTGTACTGTATTGAGTTTACAGAAAATGACGCTGCTAAGTAGGAATAGTACAGGTTTTTTTTCGTTTATTTTCTAATCTGTCTTTAGTTCGATTTTTAATTTAAAAGGTATCAATTTTTTGTATATTCTTGATTAAACGTTCTTGTCAATACGACGTGACCATGAGCCCTTAAGAGACCTGGGAGATCACATGCCATTCACTTTCACAGCCTGCGATGTGGAATGCTCTGCGCCTCCATCGTTCGCAAGATCCCTCGCTGCCGAAGTCCCTTCTGACCCGGTCCATTTATTTTCCATCAGAAGCTGCATCACTGCAGCGAAGCGACCGAGACGTTCGGATCGAGAGACGTGGTTGTCGGGGGCGTATCTGAGAGCAGCAGTCTCTTATCCAACATCACCGGCCCAACACAATGCCAGCGTGCAACCTCAACGTCCCAAAGCCATCAGGGTCGCCAGCGCCCGCCCTTCTCTGCGATTTTAGTTCGTCGCTCTTTGCGAGACCAAGAACTAAGTTTTGTAGGGGTCCAGAAAAGACTGGTTGTAATAACGCTGCGCACAGGTGAATTTTAGGACCCTTTTTGTAAGAAATGGAAACGATAGATAATGAGTCCGTTACACAACGATTATTTCGTAACCTAATGAACTCTTCAATTGTATACGCCGAGAAAAATTTATCTTTGTAATGAAATAGATTAAAAAGTATGTACGAGATGAAATATATAAAAGATATGTACCGTTTTTCAGTAAAAAGTATAAGGAATGTCGGTACTTGTTGAATAAATTTTGATAAAAAAAAACTCATCATAAACGGATCAAAAATATTAAAATAAGTTCGTAGAACCAATTTCAAATCTTCCGCTTCACAGTAATCAAACTTTATTGGCAGACGACTACGTTTGCAGACACCTTATAACACATCTCATTCTTGCCTGATTGATGAGCAACGGTTAACGAAACAGAACCTTCAAAACCAACAATGCTGACTCACTGAAAGGTGAATGGAAGAGGGAACTGGATCATCCCGAGAAAATATTATGTAGATCCACTTTGTCCATCATCACTAATTCCACATGAATTAGTCTGGGAGTGAATGATCGTTTCCAGTGTCAAAACAACCCCATTCGGTAGGAAGAAAATCTCTGTACCACAGCACCACGTGGATTTCAGTAATTGTTCGACATGTAAGTGTGGGCTGGTGTCATTGATGGCCATCTGATTAGACAGTACTTGTTTCGTACCGCTTAACGGATAGTCTTCCTAATAAACCTACAACTGCAGTTCTTGGAAGATTTACCATTTCACCTTCGTAAGCACTAGAGGGACCAACATGATGACACAAGAATTTTTTTATAACAGTGTTCCACATTGGGGTGGTCATTCTACCAAATATATCCTCCTTACGTCTTGGCAAAACTATTACAATATCTTCGAGCTGGCCATTGCAAAAGTTTTCATATTACATTAGTAAAAATATAATTTGCAATATATAAAATGAAAGAAAAATTCACTTCATTGACGCACTTTTTTTCAACGATCAGTTTTGTTTTGTGATAAAAATATAATTTATTAATCATTTCAATTGAAATAAAATATCAAAAATAATTAACTAAAATATTACCTCACATAACCTGGGTTCCCATGACCTCGCCTAGCTCCATCATCAGACTAGACCAAATATAATATGCTTTTTGGTCACAACCACGAACTACTATTTTGTATGTGTTTGAAAAAACTAGCCTACTGCGATAACGTGTATAGTTTCGAAATTTACTCGGTACATCTGTAGCAAACAAACAGTTAACAACGTAAGTGAAATAAAAGTGTGTTAATATATTCTGGCGTTCGTTAACGGGAAAAGCTTGCGCTAAAATGTTTCATTCCTCATTCATGTAGCTTCTTATTTTATCTACGTTCTTGATTGTTCTCCAAAATAGTGCACCGTAAATGTAATTACAATTTACAATGTTGATAAAGTTTTATTTCCAAACTTTGACATAAATGGCATTATCTGAAGGGGTGAATCAAAAGTACTAGATATAACGAACACAATGAGTTACAAATACGTATGAAGTTATAAAATACCAAATTTTACACCAATATCTCCACATATTTCACCGTTATAACGTACAATCTATTCCCAGTTTGACAGAGCAATATCTTTCGAAGTATGTTCAGATGGTATATCGTGTGTCAGGTTTATTTGAATTATGTAAGGAATTAATTAATAGGCTCCGGTTTCACGTAATGAATTCCATGAATAAGTAGCATCGTTAACTCCATTAAAGAATCATTCTTTTCACAATTATGTATTTGTCATCATTATATCACTATCACAAGGTGAAACAGTAAAACATCATCGTGTATCTAATTAACTTGTAGCTTTATTTAGAACTAACCTAATATGTTTTTCTCTCATCGTAATTCTCGCCTTCGAGCGTGAGCAATAAACTTTCTCTCCTTTTATAACTTCTCTCACACGCACGTTGCCATCACACGAATATCTTTGAGAAAAACCTGGATAGAATATCTTGAAAACCTGCTCAGTGCCTTCCAGAACACACGAAGTACCAGACACGATATTTAATTAGGTAGCAATGAGCATCTCTTGTTTCTGAAAGAAAAAATGAGCTCCAGCTCGAGCAAGTCTCCGTGTACCAAGGTCAGTTCTCGCGTATACCACCGGTAATATGCCAAGTTAGAAGATTGGCGATCCGCTGCTATTAAACAGCGATTACGGAGTAACTTGTGGGT
The DNA here is from genome assembly GCA_002313205.1 of Laupala kohalensis. NCBI lineage: Eukaryota > Metazoa > Arthropoda > Insecta > Orthoptera > Trigonidiidae > Laupala > Laupala kohalensis. Next base: position 682,990 of record NNCF01126366.1, on the reverse strand, counting down.
AGAATTATGTTTCTGACGCTTGGATGGAATGTGTCATGTGCCACTGACTGGTGAAAATATCTCCAACAAATGGCTGTGTAACTATGAAAAATAGCCAATAGGCGTGTCTTCAAATCCCAGTGGATGTTCTCGTACGTCTAAAAAAGCAGAATTGCATCTATGTTTCACACAAAACATTCAACAGTACATGCAATATAAGAAGAGTCGGAAGGAATTTTTAGAGAGAGTGCCCATATATGGAGTAATATACGATGAAAGTTTGTATCCAGAGTTGATAAATTCTTGATTTCTGTTGACCATAAAACACTTTTATGTGCAAACCCATTCTGAACCCCCTGATTTACTCCTAGCACCCTCAGAAGGTAGTAATAAATAACACAAACTACTTTTTACGTTTATAACATCTTGATTTTCCATGGTCCGAAGTTTAATTATTTCTTTAAATCAATAATTGCTATCGAAACTAACTCTACCTCACACGGCGACAAATCTAGACCGTAAGTCAAGATTAAACACGGCGACTAAACAAAAGACCGTAAGTCGGTAACTAGACATCATACAAAAAAGTCACTTCATACTTGTTTTACAGAAGTTTAACTCACCCGATAAAGTCGTTCTGTATCTGAAACATTATATCTGTATCACAAACCACAGTCACTCTATTTAACCTGTAAGTGTATTCGAAGAGAGTGCGCACGGAACTGTTCAGAGAGGTGCACGGAACTCCGCTTACGAATGCTTTTAAACCCATGTTTGAAGAAGTTATATATTATTATTTCTTATTAATTAATATACGATCATTACAAGAAGTAAAAGATTTCGTCATTCAGTCATTATTTATTGATGCAAAAGGCCTTTTCGACCCCTTGGCGGCCATCTTCAGTGCTGGCTCCTTTGGCAAGCGGTGGCTTTCAGCAAGCAAAAAAGGTCTTTTGCATCAATAAATAATGACAGAATGACGAAATCTTTTACTTCTTGTAATGTACATCAATCTGTCAACATCAGACCAATTCCTCTAATAATATACGATCATTTGCATATTTTGGGTTGTGAGGCTTTCGCTTTATTGTATGTATAATATTCTCTAGAACAAATGCTTCTACCTTATGTCCCAGCCATGATATTCAAGGGAAGACATAACGAACCGTAATTCTACTCCTCTCTTATAGAGAGGTTTTCGGAAAAAACTTCGGAAACTATGATCCGATTATAACACCTTCCACTACCTCCCACATTGACATGCGTGCTGTTCAACTCTCCCAAGAAGAGTTCTATCACCTCTTTAGTTGTTATTCGTCCTCTATCTCTCTCTGCTTTTAAGTGGCTCGTCGGTTCGCGCGCGGCGTTCGTTATTTTATTGCCGGATGACACACGCGAGTTCAAACACGGCCGCGCCCGCGCCCTCGGCGGCGACGCCCAGCGCCGCGCAGCGGTCTCTTTGCGTAACACGGGCCGAAACAACTGACACACGCGCCGCGAGGGCGGTTCAGTGTCGGGTAACGTCCTCGTAAAAATAGGAGCAGGAAAGTGTCACGCACCCATTGAAGAGGTGGAGTAGAATATAGGGATAACACTCCAGAGAGTGGTGGAAGTATATTAGAGTGAATATAATCTAAGGAAAAATCGGGAGAGTGCACTACTCAACTTTCCAATTCCAATTCACAACAAAAGAACTCATGACACTAAAAACCCTACACGCACTAAAATTTAAAAAAAGAAAAAATCTTTAAAAAGAAATCACAATATCTTATAATTATTAAACTAGGTGACATTATTAAAAAAACAATGTTTAAAAATATTTATCATCACTTTACACAATACACTCCTAAACATAATATCTGCACTTACAAGTACAGGTTGCGTGAAATATCTTCTGCATTAAACTCTTTGCAAAAACCCTAAAGGCTAATATAACAGAAGCGCCTCCAAGAAGCAAAATATTTTCGCTGTATCTCGTAAACGGTGCGAGTACAGGAATTCGGTTTAGCAATTTGTACTAAGAATTAACTGACCAATCAAAATGCATATATTCATATTTTAAAAATTTTGAATTTTAAGAAACCGGGAGTGGAGTGCGGTCTGTAAGTGAAGTTGGTATGAGCTGTTCAAAATTCGTTTCTATTCTCAATGCATTCGATCAAATCAAGTTTAGTTTCGGGGGGTTATCGGGGGGAACAAAATTAACATGCATACCCACACACATACGACAATGGACATTATCGCCAAGGAGAATAGACTCTTCAGGAGCCAATTCGCAAAGATCCGAAGAGATCTCAAAAATAATTTTCGGCCGATTACAAAACACACTCTGTGTAATTGGAAGGTAAAAGACACCAAAAGCAATGGCTTACATATGGGATTGGGGATAATACTTCGTTGAAAGTGTTGGACCAATTTGCTAGGGGTGTTCCTAAGAAACCAGACTTTTAAAATGGAATAAAGTGCATTGATAATAATATTTTATAATCGTGTGACGCTTCACATGTTAAGAAAATAATTACAAAATGCTGCATTCGAAACGGAAGGGAAAAAGGAGATGCATGCATAACTAATAGGCCTGTCTAGGAATAGTCTAACCGTTCTTGTTTGTATCTGTCAGTGTGAAGTACCACTTGTTAAAATTCGTAATAAACGTGAAATTGGAAGGATCTCTCAAATATATTAGCATATCCTTCCCGGTTTCGCACGTGAGTTTCTGTAATGATAAGGTATAGCCTTCATTATAATTTAGTACAGACGAAATCAACAAATTTACATACAAAACCCTAATGAGACCTTAATTCGTAAAATATAACGAATATTAAAGCAAAAACAACGTTTTGCTTTAATTCACCCCATCAAAATCGGAATTTCATTTTGGTTTTTACAATTCAAAAGCATCTCGTCAACATTTCAAGTTCTTCTCTTTAATAGTTTTCTCTCTACATTGATGAATGCGTCAATCAGTTTATTATAAGTAAGTATGCATGTAAATTTGGACTCCATTCATACCATTAAAAAATACAGGTAGGAACGGTTTAGACTTTTCATACCAAAAGCTTCCAAAATTCTGTCGCGTTTTCTCAAGTCGCGCAAGAGACGTCATTGGGGAAGGATGAATTATGGTATCATGCCACTGGAGGGAAGAAGATGCAAAGAAAGGAAAATGTTATTTCGTGAAGTGACGGACATCCAAAGCTCCGCCAAAGCAACCGGTTTTCCTGGTTAGTGGAAGTATGAGAGGTAATCGCTTTCTCACATCTTTGAATGCATTTCTTGGTAAAGTACATGATGATAGCATGATAGTGTTCTCTATGTAATTACTTGTTCATAGCTTGTTCGTTCTTGTAACATGTGAAATTAAAATAAACGAAGGAATACTCTCAATTAGTTTGTTGCTCTTAACCTTAACGATAGTAGAAGAGATAGGACCATTGACACGAACATCATAATGAAGACTTGGGGAAGTGGAGGGAGAAAAGTATTATACATACACATTGGATGGGGCAGTATTTAGTTGAAGCTAATGCCGGAACAATTCCAAAAACAATATCGTTTTCAATGGATGTGTAATATAAAGCGCGTCACTAGTTATAAAACGTCAAGAAAATATCAAACTATTACATGAAATTTGAATTTGAATTTTTGAAAACGGTGAACAAACAGTACTCAACTACAACGATCAAAACATGATTGGAAGAAACACTTAATAAGATTAACAAAGGATTTTGTAACAGAAATTTTTGCTAGATTTTAAAAAAGATTTTAATAATAGTGTTAAAAGTTATTTTCGTAGATTCTAGGCAAATATATTGTCAATTGTATTCTTTATTTTCCTGGTTTCCACACTATGCAATTTATTCTTGACCAGTCTGTTCTATGTTTCATATATATGTGTGATTTTATTCACTATTGTTTCGACAATTGAGAATGGGATACAATTTCAATAGATTCAACGATAATATACACAGCAATACAACGTATTTTTATTCTCCCTGATGAGGAACAAACTTCATATACAAACGTCTTCACAATTAACACATTATTTTTTAACTAAAACGAAATTCGTATAGTATTTTTCAATGTGTAACGTGTAATTATATGGTTTTTATATCATATTCACTGCTTCAAAATATTTCGTTGATGAAATGAATCAAAATCCTCTGTTTGGGGCTCATAAATATAAAGCAAAATATTTTTTTAAAAATAGTTATCCATACTTCCTTATTTTATATAAAATTCGAAATCAGTATTATGGATTTCAGTCTGCTTTCCCACATTGACACTGTTTCTCGTGTTGGTGTTCTGGAGACATGCCAATCTTTGATTATAATATACAAACAAGAATAATTAAAATGGAATGCAGTTTTCTCACAATTCCAGTATTTTAGAAAGAATTAGTTTTGCTTTTCCTTGCTTGTAGTAAAGTGTGATATGTTAGTAATAAAATAATAACTAATTAATTATAAGAATTTATTTGTTTCCGATAAAATCACCAAGAGATTGCTCAGACGGGCAGTGAAAACCCCCGAAACCAAAATGTATGAGTGCATTTTATGAATAAAGCATAGGTATTTTCATAATTTTTTATTCAAGCCAAAGATAACGGAAAACTATATGATTCCTAGTCGTTGAGAACTCCATAAATTATGCATATGTTAGGGAGAGACTGTAGAAACAGAATACTATTCGTGATGCAAAAAATTTAACTATATCGAAAGGAATGAGTCCGCTTGTCTAAAAAGTTTCTGAACCACTACATTAACACAATTATTCATTAGTAAACTCATTCGCATATTCCATTATGAAAAGCAGTTTAGAATTCAAGGTAACGGACCTGTCGCGTGCCATGCAGTATCAGGTTTTGCATTCAAATACGACTGGGCTCAAACGGCGTATGCTTACCTATGCGGATGTTAACAAAGAAAAAAATGTGACATTTCGTCTCCTTGTACAATCTATTTTGAGGGGTGGATATGTACCATTTACAACTTTTTCACAATACAATAAAATTATATATATATATATATATATATATATAT
>NNCF01126366.1:621008-677870 GCA_002313205.1 Laupala kohalensis | reverse complement strand
ACAGTATATAAACACATTTGTATACACATTTTTAACATATCTACATTTTTAATGTGCTACAAAAACAAATTTATTAAAATCACATTTATAATAAACTAAAATACATTATAATTATATAAAATAGCGTTATTAAATAAAGTAAATAGTTTTAGCGTAAGAAAGGAAAATGCCCAATACTTGTTAAAAAATTTCCCCCTATACTCATTTTTCGAACAGAAACGCATTTCCTATCTTTCAAAATTTAATGGGTTTTTATGTGATGTACATATAACTGATCTGCAAATAAAAGGAGTACTCGTAAAAACATTGTTCCATTACTAACAAATTAAATTTGTATCAGATCAGATAAGTCATCTGTATTTTAAAAAGCAAAAATAAAATTGGAACTGGAAGATAACTAACGTGTGTTTTGGGGTTTACCTAATTACGTTTTCATGCCACAGCTATTTGAATGATTTACGGCCTAATCCCAGAATTTCCGTTGTATCCAAGGTCCCATCTCCTGCACCCAGTGAAGTTTAAGAAGTGTCAGAAGACTTGAGCAACAGATGTCACTCGCGAAAAGTGAGAACTCTGTGTTCCAACCTATTTCGCGTTCCAGCGGATGTTTAGGAAAGGCATTCCTTCGCTATGACAATAAGATTAACAGAGCAGCGACCTTTCCTAACCAGAGTATTAGGAAGTAAAGCACAATGCGGATCATTGCTTATTATTCAGATGAAATAATGATTCTTTCGGAGTATGGTAACACATTTTGAGTTAGTTTTAACATTTTTGAATATGCTAATAAAATTAGAATCAATTTATTTTACTATTAATTTATGTATTTTTGTTAGTTTAATTTACATTATGCGGGTCTTTTTGTTAGTTTAGTTTTATTATATAAAAATTAAGTGCTTTTATTTTTAAGCATTTAAAATCTGGGAACCTAAATACTTGGATAAACCTTTAACATTGTAAGATACAGAACGGAAAAACTTTTTACGAGGAAACTTTTTAAAATACAAGTATTAAATATACATTTTAAAGAACCAAAATCATAGTAGGCCCTAATTGGCTGACCTACAAGATAGGTTTTAAGACATGGCAGCATTGTATCAATTTTTTTTTCTTATTTTAGATGGTGGGTACGGGAAAGCTATAGAGGTGCTTTGAATCAATTGTAGCCACCCTTTTGTGCATCCACTTCATAAGGAGTGGACATATTAGTTCATGATTTTGGCAACACCGTCTTTATAATACCATTTTAACTAATAAATTCCAACACGATGCTTAAATTCTTTTCAGGAATGGTGCAAAGCATTTTTTAAGATCCAACCAGACCATCTTGGTTAGCTGAAGTGTGGACGTGAACTAACAACAAATTAGGATGATAATTCTTTTTCTTCTACAAATTCGTGACAAAAAACAAAGACGAGATTATAAAATAAATTGTTTATTATGTGTCTGACATACTCGGAGCTTGCGAAATACTTTACCACCATATATATTGTATAACCCTTTCCGGGATACAATTTGCCGTAATTCGATGTTTACTCAAATAATGAAAACAAAATCACTCCAATTAAAGAACTAAGAAAATGTTTTTGGTCCACTCTTGTTCGTACGTTCTGCTAATGGTCAAACATCGTTTAACCAAATTATGAAGAGTAAAAAAATAATAATAAAACGCTAATTATACCTTAAAAGAATTAAAGTGTGTAACTTCGTTGAACAGTAATAACGAATAAACAATTACGTTGACCAAAACCAATGCCCACCTGTGGAATATTCCAGCTACTTCGGGCGTGGCCTGTGCAAAAGGCTACGATAGAAGCATTAACCTGCCTCGTTAGTCAAATGCGCTGCGACCATTGAAGGGCTGGGGGTGTTCCCCAAGGCGACTGTCGCACTTATTACCTCTATTAACCTAAACCGAAAGTGAAGGACGAATGAAAGTGTAGAGAAGAACGATCGAAGACAGGAAGTGCTCATTATCAGTCTTTAATTCACCAATCATACGGTGCGTACAGATCATGACCGGTATTAAGGGTCCTTCATTTACATATTCAGTCGCAAAATTAATACTGTAGCAGTATTAACACATGGGATCTAAGATGGACAGACTCGTTCGTAGAACGAACGATCCTTGATTGACGGAAGAATAAATAATCATCACAGTTGTGAAAGTTTTCTGAAAATTAATTTAATTCTTCTTTCCAATTTAAGGAAAGTATGGTAATCACACGAAAAGAAAATCGACACCTCTTCAGATCTACATTGCGTTTGAGTCTTATCTCAATGTTTCGTGATGATGTTCAGTGTCGTGTACATGTGTGACGGTTTTTTCTTTTCATGTATTAGGTAATTGCGATACTTTACAAATAATTGAAGATAAACAATAGTTCACCCAATAGCGCATTGTAGTGCATTGAATATGTAGTTGCCAGGGAGGGGATCTCAAGAAAAATTAAATTATGCGAGCTCTTTAATAAATACCCCTTTTAATTGTAATGACATATTAAAAATGCATTAAAATTTAAAAAATTCAATAATAAATAATAGTAAATAAAATATCAGGAAACCTCTTAAACATTTGTATAATAATAGCCTTTTAAATAATAATAATATAATTTTCAGCAAGGAGCTTACGAATATGTCTATTGGTTTTTCAACTTATCATTTATGTTTGAAAAAAGATTATTTTGTACTTGACTATCACAAATTATGGCGTCATTCTGAATCGTTCGTGTTTTAACAATCCAGCAATTTCCATTCAAATCTAGAAGTCATGTGTTTGCATCATTATGAAAATATCCATGGCAAGCTTCCGGGTAAAACTCCAAAAATCAAAACAACCCCACACCTGCGAATTTTCGTAAATAAGCTTGAAAAATTTCTTGTTCTGTCAAAACTATTTTACCAACATGAAATATTTTTGTAACTTTTAGATCAATAGCAGAACTGTGCACAACATTGTTTATAAATAACATGCGTGTTTTAAATTTCTTTGCAATATTTATCATCATTGATATTAATTTTTATTGAATTCCACTTTGACACAGCATATTTAATTTGGTCTCAATTAAGAAAAAAAATGTTACTTCTTAAATTGAATTCTACGCACAAAATCTATATCCTGTTTTCAGCTTTGAAAAAAGATACTAGTTAGAAAATTTTATTAGTTTTTGGTAGATTTATAGTGATAGTTTTTCTAAGATACAAATTATTGTTATTTGAACTTATAAATTATGTTCATAATATGTATTATAAAGAAGCGTTCATAATAAATTCTTTAACGAACTATACAGACATACAGCGTGTATTTTATTGCACGGATAGTCACAGGGTTAGGTTTAGAGACTGATATACCATGTTCATTTTTCTTATAAAGAATCATAATAAATAATGATTCAGAATTAAAGTGCAAGTTGAGGGTAAAAATATCTAATTTATAACTAGTAGTTCAGAAAATATCAGAGGCAATATAAAATTTATACCTTTCATAACATAGGATCGTTGTTCTAAAAAATGTTTGTTAGTTTACACTTCATCTATTTTAAGAATATTCTCAGACATCATAAAGAATACGAAATAGCCCTATTCCTGTTTGTTTATGGTCGTGTTTTCTGACGTATACACTGAACTGTTTGGAATGTGACATTGCTATTCTAATCTCAAAGAGCGCCTCGAAAAGTGGTTTGTCATCACGAAACGTGATACTTAAGATCTAGGTCATTAGTTCATATTCATTTCAATCATTTTGCGATCATCTATTAACGTTTCGATATGCATCTATATAGCGGGAGGCCACCACATCATATAAATATGAATTGAAAAAATGTTTGATTGAATATTCACGCACCTAGATTTCTAATATTAGAACTGATATGGAAGCGCGAATAATGAAGGAGATAAAATCAGTGGGTTCGAAGTCTATATCAGGCGTAGACGTTTGTGAATCCGATTTAATCCCTCAATTCCATCGTCTAATTGCTTGTCATCGCCATTCGTCTTCATCACGATACGGCATAAGCAAGGGTATGCGGCCGCAAAAACATGGTAGTGTATTACCGATAATGGCTGCAATGCAGCATTCTAGTACCCATAAATTATGTATGACTTACATGTTTGTTAATTTTAATATTTGACAAACATTGATGTATCACTATTACCCGGTATCGACAATGAATGGCGCGTGCTTTATGAATGAAATTAAATCACAAACAGAACACGCCGCAAGTTCTGATATCTAATTGCTCTTGCTCTCTGAAACGCCTGAAAATCTGAAAATATTCTATCTTTTCCATATTTCTCAACGCCTGACGAAATGGAAATAGTGAATCGCACTTAATATCAACCATACTAACTTATATAATGAAAAGTAATGTACAAGAATTGAGAGAAAATGAATTGAATTCCGTCTCGAAAAGAATCGTTTGAATTAAATCAATACAACAACCCATTAGATTTTAGAGGTGGATCAGTTATTCTGACGAGGTCGACGTACTTCCTGAAATGGCCGTAATATATGTGCACGAGATCATCTCCGATACAAGTCTTCAAGCAAACGTACCACCAGTGAACCTCCCCGTCAATCACTCATCACCTCCACCAAAACCATTTAATTCTCCCTCCACAGACGCTGGCACCCGGGCGCGGAGGCGGGCGTCGACAAATCGCGAAGGCGAAATCCGCGGACGTCCAAGGCCGTCACGACGCCGCGTGCACGCTGCCTGCCGTCGAGCCATGGCGGGCGCACCGCGCTCACCTTCGGCGCGATGAGGCGGCGCCATGCAGGCGCGATCACCGGGACGCACAGGCCACACTGCCCCTGCCGCGCCAGCTGGCGCTCCACCCGCACTTCGCACAGTGGGCCGCATGCGGTAAGATCAAAGGTATTCCCAAAGATCAAAGAGTACGTGGACGATTCTGTTGCGCACAAATACACTATTCAGTTCCAACGAACCAACATAGTTCCTATTCCAAGCGTGGTCCAGAACCAAATTTAACAAATTCTACTCGTAAAATATTCAATTTATAAAAATAAAGAATGATACAAAACTTTAATTTTTAAATGGTGCTAAATATTGTTTTCCAACTGAAACGAGGAATGAACACGGCATTTGTACAAATTTCTTCCGTGTACCCTACACGTGGATAACTTTCGATCAGGTGAAAATGGTGACAAGTCGGGAATCGAACCCGGGACTCCTGCTTTGATCGCAGGGTGTTAATCACTACACCACGCGTTCGCCTTCTACAACTGTACACCATTTACACCCAGACCTGAACCCCGGAAGACCTGAGACACATCCCCATACAGGAGATAAGTGAACCAGGCGGCTCACTATGCTGTGTGAACTTTATTACCGATTTCACACGTACCTACGTGTTAAGGTTCGTTATGTACATATTTCTTCCGTGTACCCTACACGTGGAGAATATATGTGATAACTTTCGGTCATGTGAAACTATTTTATCATATTTATTATGAAACTCGTAAAACACATCCTTCCAATTTTATGTATACAGAAACGATATTATTTCAAACATTTTATTCACAAGATTTAATGCAACTGTGATCTTCATGCAGAACTGTAAATTTATAAGAAGAAATTTCAGAACCGAATATTGTTTCAGATCCGGTTTGCGTGAGACTAAGTTACATATTTATATCTAAGAATATTTTTGGTTGTCTGTTTCGATCAGATTCTCATTCGCTGGTCGAAAAATTGAAGGACTTAAGCATAATGCTACATATGTTTTCATCCTTGGGAAAGTCTCGACAATCTGTGAATAGATGAGTGGGTCTGGAATTCGTTGTGAATATTAAGATTATGGTAATATTCGTATGAGTGGGAGACACTTCTGACATGCCTAATATTCCAAAATTAAAACAATAATTATATCTTCCAAAATGTTTTCCCTCAAATGAAATTCGTGGGGATTCTTTTTTTTTTTTGGAATGGTGCTCACAATTCGTTATTTTCGTTTACACGGGATGCACCAAGAACATGTGAGTACATGTAAAAGCCTATTCCTAGTGAGTTAGTACTCCCCATTCTTTCGTTGTATAAGTAATACGTCATGGATTGACAATAATTAACTTCCATCTCAAAAGAGTCCTATCAATTGACAAAAAAACAGAAATCTTCAAATTTCAAAAAGTCAAATATAATAAAAGATATACTGATATCATACTACTATATACAATTTGGATTTTGAACGAAGGTAACATAAAATCTTCAGTACCCGGAAACAAACGAAAAATATATACGGTTCGAGGAAACGTTAAAGAAGGTTTTTAGGTACCTTGCTGGCGAAATATATTTTATATACTTTAAATTATTATTGTAAAGATTCCCTGCGAACATATTGCCAAGTGTCTTTATTCATTTTCCAAAAATATCCAATCTTGACGCGAGAACACAGCTAGTTCCAGATAATAATTCACATTAGATAGTATTGAAAATAAACAAAATACTAATTTTAAAACCTTTTTTAATTGCTATATTCTATATTTCTATATTTAAAACCAAATGATTAGTGATAACATAATTTGCATCACACGGATTGTTCAAGTCAGTTCAAGGGGACAATATTTCCTATTATTTTTAGCTTTGTCGTTTGTTTGCAAATATCTATAAACTGTCTTACGCATTTAAGAAAAAAATCTGATACGTACGATTGTGATTGTTTTCTAGGATAAAATGGGAAAAGAATTGAACTATAATTGATAATAGATAGCCATTAAAAAATAATAGCAAGAAATAGCATTTAAAAAGACGAAGATGATGAATATAAAAAAAATCTTTTATAACTTTTCATTATTATCAGGAAGCAGATTCAATCCACTGTTCGGAAGCATGAAAGAGATAATTAAATTAATACGGTGTGATGCAATGTGAACACCTCGAACAAGATTAATGCAAAGTAATCTCCATTAATTTAGGAAATGCCGTGTCGCCGTCGGCTCAGTGTCTACTGCTGCATACCCCGCAGAAATTTGATAGCCCTTGTCCAATTGGATGATAAAATGTCTTTAAAACTCCTCATCCCAGGAAATATGCGTGGTTGCAGTGATGTTTATTTGATATTACTAAAATATTTCATGTAGGGGAAAGGTTAATGCGCAGCTCGCACGCAAAACTTGAGTTAATATAATGAAATAATCGAAATGACATATTTTGAATAAACGTCCGATACACTCCTGTGATGAAGCAAGAATATTCGAACATTATCTGCAGCTAGGAAAAACTTCGGTGGACCGGGACTCGAACCTGGAATTCCTATGACCTCAGGTGCGCTACCTCTGCACGTGGTCACAATCCTTGTAAGAATACGTGTCGCAGGCTATCAGACCAGGCGATGTGGACCTGGTGTACGAGTTTAGGGAGTCGATGCGGATGGAGCAGTGGTAGCACACCTGTGGACATACCAGGAAGTCCCGGGTTCGAGTCCCGGATTTCGCCGTTTTACCTAGCCGTTGATAATGCAACCATTCCTCCCCGAAAAGTTACTCGGAAGTTAAGAGTTAAATAAAAACATACAATATAAGTTTATTTGTCCGGAACAAACCACGTCTTAGTAGATGTAACTACCAACGTTTCGGCCATTCTTCAGGGTAATGTCTGAGTGGTACAGACCTAAGTCGCTGTCGTGCTCTGCTAGGTCTGTACGACTCTGACATTACCCTGAAGAAGGACACAGCACGATGGCCGAAACGTTGGTAGTTACATCTACTACGACGCGGTTTGTCCCGGACAAACAAACTTATATTGACTCCAGCCGCGGAAGCCTACGTTTATATAAAAACATACAAGCCAAGTATTGCTGCTTCCTAAAGAAAACATGGTGAACATAAATCAAGAACAAGCTATAGATAAAAATAATATAAAGAAAAGAATAGAAACTGTGAATTACTAGGGACGTGGTTCTAGGCAAGAAGAGGTCATAAAAGATAGCGAACTTTCACAAAAACTTCCTGCTGTGCACTAGTTTACGAGTTATTCAAGAAAAAGTAAAAAATTTTCAAAAAATAGATTTCGTTTAAAATGCGTACATAGAACGTTATCAGTAATTCGCGTTTGCTCAGCGTACGCTTCTGTCTGTGCGAAGAAAATACTTCCCGAAATAACTCACAATGAATCCTACCAAACTACAATAGTGAAGAAAACATTGTACAAACAAAATCTCGTTTACGTGTCTAAGAATTTGATAAACGATTATAAGAGGAATTGATAAGAATTGAGAGTTGACCGAATTGAGATTAAAAATACTATGAAAAATATAGTGAAAAAACATTTATATATTACACGATACATTTTATTTTCAATAAATAACGTAATTTCTATGGTGCATTGGGTGTTAACGAACGACCATCCCTTTTACAATCACTTCACTGATCTGAGACTTGTCCTGTTATCTGAATTCAATGAAAACTGTAGATTAAAAAAAGTNTATATATATATATATATATATATATATATATATATATATATATATATATATATATATATATACACTTCGTGGACCATAACCTTTTGATTAAAATCCAACGATATGTACTTTCTAGAATTATAGCATGTGAGCGAATTTTCACCGACGTTGTACTATAAGACCGTATACTGAAAAAATGTTTTCGCAAAAATCAAATTTGTTATTAAGTAAGTAATAGTTCATGTTTCATTTTAAGTTCTTAAGTTGGATGTTCCTGCACGATTTTTTGCATTTCATATTCTGCTTCAAATCATATGCCGAATCATATCACTATTCTCTTCCCCTTTAAGTGTTGTAAGAATTTTATATTATTGTCCATAAAGTCTAAAAATGGGTAACTCGGAGACTTTTTTTACATTGTGCGTTACAGACATGACACAGATCTCATCCCTCCAGAGATCCGTCTTATTTGTTACTTTCCTGGATCATTTTCTTGCGTAGTTACTTTTTTGTCTCCTTAGTAAGAGTGTTTTGGCACACAGTGACTCTATAAACACCTAATACTTCATTCATACGATCCAGTGCACTGTCCTTCGCGACTAGTTTATTGGCAGCACACCATGCGTGTCTCTACACCATGCAGCTCTTTGAAGAAGAATACGCTCATCACGAACAGAGCCCGATATCATAGGCATTAGCCTAATATAAATAAAAGTATTGCATTAATATATGCAAATATATTGGAATTCACTGCATTTTTTTACTTCTTTTTATAAAAGATTCACGAGAACATGATAGAACATGATATTGGTAAATCTTATTTGGTTTACGAAGTATTTTCCGTTTCTTATTATTGAACATCAGTTGAAGAATTCTGAACTAAAAAATCACATGATTTTTTGAGTTAATTGTATTTTTAACATAATTCTCAAAAATTATATTAAGGTTTTATATCACAGGAGACAAGTCTACATTCCTACAACTTGTACCAAAACAAAAGACTCGGGAAAAGTTAAAAAAATACATTGTGACCGACTTTATGTGAACGGAATAGTCGCATGTTGATTGTCACATTGATTAGTTGCTTGTAATCCCTACTCTCAGGAACAGTGAAAATAGTGCAAAACGTCAAGGGATATGTATCTCCATTTAGCATTTAACGCAGCTAATACGATGATATCCACTGAATTTCAAAACACTGTTAGAGTCTGTCAGAAGACGCATAATTAAACCCGTAGAATGGCAAGTCTTATGGAACGAATATTAATGAACTGCGACTAAGAGAACACACATCAAGACAACCTTAGATGCACGTGTTAACAGAAACACAAAGGAAACATATGAAAAATAAATATAATGTCATTAGGCAATGTTTTCGATTCATACTTTAGAACAATTCAATTAATTTATCGCAGAAATTTTGTTTCCATCGAATGATAAGGTGATTTAAAATGCAAACATAATTCAACTAGATATATCGACCAAAAGCCAAAGAGAACTGTCTCCAAGGTTACACTCATTTACGATTAGGGCAATATCATGTAAATGAACATATTTTATTTGTCGACTAGTGTCCTGCATTTAGTCAATCTGAAAAGAGCGACTGGCCGAGAATATCGGAGAGTGAATAGTGTCCTCCATTTCTACTTTATTAATATCTGTTTAATATATCTTTATTAACCATTATTTATAGTAATATATTATCTTTATTTATTATTTATTTAAACATTTTTTACACTTTTTGTTAATTTACGGAGATAAAAAACGGATACTCGCAAATTAAAAAAATGTGCGATGCACATTTGATTACGTCCTATGACTGATTTTTTCTTAGCCTTATAGTGATACGGATCTCCATGGAAAAATGATTCTTATTTAATCTTCCGCAATATCATTTACATAAACTTAATTTCAAATTTAATATTAATCACAAATCGGTATCGACAAATTTTACTTGGGTCCGGGAAACGGAGTCTTTGTATAAATAAAAGTAAGATATAGTAGTATAAGAAAAAACGTACCATCCTTGTTTTGAAATGAAAATAACAGAATTCTGCTCCAAATATTGTCCCTTATTCTGACGATCTTTCCATTATCGTTATGTTACGTTATCATACCAGGTCTTGTCCAGAAATAGTTGTCTCACTGAGAAGTCCGGCAAAATATTTATCTTGTCTCGATCATATTTGTTGCTAAATCACTCCAAACATATATAGCGTCACGAAAATTTGTTTAAAACCAATATGCATGCTTTTTTTTACAAGACTACGTTTTTTTTCCTTTTTATCGTTATTATTAACGAGTAGGGAAGAGGTGGCGCGTTAAACTTCCAAAAGATCTCTATTTATCTATTTGGACCACTTTACAATCTGTTTAGAAAAAAATATCACAAGTACACAAAGAAAGGCTCTTCATTCTCGCGTACTCACCCAGTCACGCGTTTCCGAAGAAGAATGCATCATTTTCACCAATTCACAGATATTGTAAATGTAGCTTGCTCATCCCGCGCATCAATGCTCGAGAGTGAATTTGCATTCTTGAAGCCACAGTGGAATTCACCACCACAAAAAATTATGTTGAAAGTAAAAGCTCCTGAATCATCTTCCTACATCGCCAAGACCAGTCATCCACAGTTGACATCACCCACAACCCTTAGGACAATTCGGTATCGCCCTCGAGTTTGGAATCACTTATAACATTCCAACTATGATATAACCTCAAAGTACTGACACCAACCCTTCTAAGGAGTCAGTGAAGTCCATGGGGCCGCGGACTCACCTGTTGCGCGTGTCGTCGAGAAGGGTGATGGTGATCCCCATGGTGAAGGGCATTAGCTCATGGCGAGCACTGCCTGGGAGGCTGAGAGAGGAGATCTCGGGCGCGTGGCGACGCCGCAGCTCCTGTCGCCTTGGGAACGTCGACGTGGAGCGGGCGAATGAACGAACGCGCGTCTGCACGAGAGGACCCCTGGGGGAAGAGGGCCGACCGACCGCGAGCACTGACGGGCGCCGACTGAAGCCTCTGCTCTCTCGCAAAGTGCGCGCCCTCGCACTGCTGCCCGCCTTCGCTGCCACCGCCGTCGCCTAGCGGAGCAGCGTTGGCCTTGTGCAGACGCCACGCCGCGGGTTTATGCCCTCCACGGTCACATGCTCGTTTTGTCGGGTTTTGCCCGGGCCTAAAGGGCACTGACGAGAGAGAAGGACAGAGAAATGTCCAGCAAGTATTCGACGCCGTAACACGTGCGAGGGGCGGTGGAAAGAAGATAAGGCGAAAGTAAAAAAAAAATTAACCCGTGAGATTAATAGGACTAATATATGTGATAATATCAATAGTTTATTATATCATGTTTCTTCTTCGGAAACTTAAACCAGATATACCCCGGAACATGTCTCCCATAACACATTGGGTCCCCAATCTTACGCCGCGACTCTGAACTGAATACACGGAAGAATGTGTTGACAGAATTTTTTTTTCTACTGAGAAACCCCAGTGTAACTCACCTAATTGTTTAAACGCTCAATGAGGATACATTTTGAACAAAGAGTAGAAACTACTACAGGTGACTCGTAGATTGTTTTCTGAACCCCTGCAACCATTGTTTCGCTGGGTCGAAAAAAAGAATTAATCTCTCGATTGAATATCAGCTCTTAACGTTATTTTGATTGGTAAATAAGATTTATTCCCCCCGAATCCTATAACCAGGTAACTGTCAGTTTCTGAGAAAGTTCGAGGAATTTAACAAACTTTTCCAGAGAAAACCGTACCATTAGTCAAAGAAAGCTTCATAATTTGTGTAAAATCAAACTACTTGAGGATAAAATTAAAATATGATTTTAGATTTCTTTCAATAACCTAACAATAATCTCACGTTACTAATATTTTTGAAATAATAGTTGCTGTATGAAGAAAAAAAACGTCGAAACGAGGAATGACATGTATGTCCTTTGATCCATTATTTTGAACACTTGTCCGGGAATTTCCAGGAATTCACTCGTGAGTAGATTTTTTTCTCATAATAAGGACAAATACGATCGAAAGGCATAATTTTGTTTTCCCTGATTCGTTTGAGGATTGACAACCCTTGAAATACTGACATGTTCCGTTGTTGGTGGCGTGGGGTCAATTCGCTGGACATCAATCTGTTGTTATTCTGTTCACAATGAATCCTCAATCTATCCACTGAACGTCGAACACATTTTTGTATTTATTACGAGGTTCAAATTCGTCGATGATACAAATATATTTCTTGCGTAATAAATATTCGTCCAAAAATATTTTCTTCGATGATTTTATAATTTATCATGCCGTTAAAGATAAATGTTGTTCACATGAGGCAATATATTGAGAAAAAATATTAACCCAAGTTCTGTCCTTTTATATGTTTTATAGTAATGTAGTTTTCCTCCAAAATGTCAGGAAAATAACATTAAAGATATATAGTGAGAGATGGTCCAGTTTTCGGGCATAGTTTTCGGTCCAATGCGCATCCGACTCAAACTGGAAACATGATGTAACTGAAACGATCGTAACCACTTCGTTCGTTAATGCAAGAAAACACACTTGAATTTTGGTAGAGAGAAGCTTAGCGAACGCTATAAGTCGCTCAACCTTTGAGGAAAGTTTCAAAAAATTATTATTAAGTACCGAAACGAAAATTTAATTTCAACTCTAATTTCATCTAGAATTTTCAGAAAATTTTCATGCTAATACCTCAAATAATTTAATTAATAAATTAATAATAATTTATTTGTCGAAGATGGCCGGACAACGATCTTAATACTTCATACACTCAAAATATAATTTGTTGTCTTGATTGGAGGTTACGTGGAAAATAAATAAAATATTTAATTTCTTCCCTAATAATCCACATAAATCAATTCCATGTATTATTATTTTTGAGAAATTATTATTTTTTATTACAAGTTTGTATCCAAACCCGTGCAAGTCTGCTGGTCGCTCTAGGATTATTATATTTATTCTTTATTTAGAAATAGGAGGAATAACTTTCAAGTTCGAATTAAGAAACGAAATGATTTTCTTCAGCTTCATAACCTTTCATTGTGTAAATAGAGCAAAGTCACATTGTACAAGGACAAAGGCTGTTGAAGATGTGGTTCACGACGAACGTGGGGCTAACAATTTTTTTTTTTTCATTCAAAATAACAATTCATTTCCAATAACTTTTGCCACCGAGACAGGCCCCGACGTTCAAATTCGAAGGAGACAAATAATTTCTTTTTGAGTTAGTACGTGCTTACTGCATTATTCCGCATTTAGCTTTACGCATTATATTTTCGTATTAATAAAATATTTTTATATTCCATTAATTAAATGTACTTATATTTTATACGATTAGATGTTATTTAAATGATAATACTCATTATTTAATTTCTTTAAATATTGGCACTGAACTTGGAATTTTCTACTCAAATCTTTTCATTTATGATCTCTTATTTTAAGAATAAAAATGATTATAGTGCAATACCAGAATCATGGTATTAATTCCGTGTCTTGAGATTAAAGAATACCTCTTACTCAACCTCTCTCCGGAAAGTACAACTTGCTTCACTCTTATAAAGATATTACTAATCCGATTTATATTCTTACAATACTACCCACAGCTTTCAAATATCATGGAGTGGATTGTCGTTGATTGTAAGTCGATTATAATATAGAACCTGCTTTACAGATCATACGAAAGTGGAAGGATTAATTTAATGCCTCACCTTTAATCTAGGAGCATGGCTTGCACCCACAAAGTCTGACAATTTTCAGGAAAATGTCCCGTATCTTAACTTTGCACAAGAAACAGGTAGCGCGTTGACATTTGCACTATCGTGAGACCTTAACACCTTATTTGAACTTGTTAAAACAAAAATGGTGTAAGTCTCATTAAAAAATGAGATGTCCATAAATGTATTCTTAGCACTTAAATAACATTTCCCCATATATTAACAGTTTCACGTAGTTACTCTCCCACTACCTGCAAAGACAGCAACACAAATTTTTATTGAGTCAATGAAATCATATCTCTGTTGAAAACTATAGTGGTACAAGTCCCACGGTTCCTTGCATGGGCCAAAACAGTAACTAAAAAATTTGCCGTAAATCTAATGAATATTGCACTTAGTGATGATGATAATAATAAAAAAGTGGTTGAGTAGAAGTTTATGCAAAGTGGGTACTTATATCTTCCTAATGACGCCAACTTTGGTTTCATAGAATCACATTACAAAACAATAATTTCGTCGTCTGTTTGGTTTTGAATAATCAAACAAGCAAGAAAGGAGAAGTTCGATCTCACTGAAATGAGAGCATAGACTTTTTCTCTACGGAAAGTCTTGAAAAGGAAATGAAGACAATTCCCTTTATCATATCTCAACATACAATGGATACGATACCAGAAACATTAGCCATGAACAATACTCTAAAAACAATCACCGAAGATTTTCGTTTCTGCAAGTTGAATAACAAGCCATCAAATAAACGAAGAACTTTTGTATGCATGTACGTTTCTATAAGAAATTCCATGTCGAAAGGTAAAGAATGAACTCCATGCTGTGTAACTTTAAACCCTCAAAAGAATAAAATGTTTTAACCCCAATAAAAATCATGTATAATTGAGGTAATTAAAATAAACTTACAATTATAACAAGATAGTAAAGGAAAGTAAATTCTACAACGTAATACCTAACAAAATGGCGTGATATCCAACAAAAGTTATTCTTGTAAAACAAGACCAATTCCGCATCAGTATGAAATTAAAAGCAGTGAGATCTGGAGATAACTACGGCAAACAGGGAAATGCTTCTGAACAACACAACTCCTTATTTTGAAGAGAGGAATATGTTATTTATAGAAATAATGTGTATAACAGTAGAAATTAAAGATCCTGATTAATGAAATGGTAAAGAAGACATATGACCGATTGATCGCACCCGCCTTTCCTCAGCAGGAACGGGAATGCTAGTATACGTATTGAGTATACAATATACATATAGTATGGAAGTAGCATATAAATAGAGATGCATTTCACGGGTAATAACTACGAGTTACCGGATATAAAAAGAAAGAAAATGGAAAAAATCAGTATATCTTGAAAATTGGCTGCCATATTTAGACGGAACACATACAATTGAAAACTGCATTTCTTAAAGCTTTTTGGTGGAGTGTGGTAACTAGGTGAAATTATGTGAAAAGATTCAGACGATCCAATACTGTACACCGGCGCTGTCCAACCAGTATCCCGCGGGTCATAATACGCAGACCGCGAAACTTCTTTTACTGTCCGCCGGTTATAGTACATTTTATATAAAATTCATCAGACGTCGTGGGGTACGACTTTATGTCATAAATCTATGCTGTCCGAATTTATATTTGACATGGTGAGAAAAAATATAAAGGTGTGTTCGGAATTACCCCGTCATACATTACAATACGAAAAAAAAATATTACAACGCTAAATGTTGAAAATACATTAAAAAAATAAAGAATCAACTATATAATTTTTTAAAGTTTTAAATAGCATCAATTTTATTGATGATAATCAAAATATCGCATTACAAATAAGTAAATATCACTCATTAGTTGTATTAGGCAACATTTTGTCAATTTGGACAACGCTGCTGTGAGCTATTTAAAAGTTTTAAATGGCATTTTACATTTACGAAACAATCGGTAAAATTATCACTTCTGTTTTTATGAAAATAATCATTATAGTAATTCGTGAATAAACAAATAATTTAAATTTGTGAATAATTACTTATGCTGTTTAAATTGAAACAATGAGATTGAAGAGCGGGTCTCGTTTGAAGTGTTTTCTACTTTTTCCACTTCGCTTTGAATAACTACTTAATGGATCGAAAACAAGGAAAATGTTGTATCGGTCTTTCCTATATCAAATTTTTGACATGTCAGAGGATTTTTATATCGATTTTTTCTTTTTTTTGTGGGGCTTTAGGGTTCGTCAACAGCGAGGTCATTAGAGCCCTTAAAACTTGTACAGGTAGGGAAAATGCAGTTACGCACTAGGGAGAGCCAACATGACTCTCCCCGCGTGTGGGACTCGCCGAAAGACTCAGCCATACCCACTAAAAACCCTCCTGCATTACAACTCAAAACACAAATTCCAACATATCTCATAACTTTCCTACAAACATTTAAAAAAAAGAAGAAGAGGAAAGAGTAAAATGAATGATACCCTAGCCCTAATAGCGTCGGGATCGAAAAGAACAAGAGGTGACCAAGGGAGATCAGGAAAGAGAAAGGAAGGAGCATGGCACAAGTAAGTGGAAGTAATGCCAGACTCAGCTCGGGGCTTTTTATATCGATTCCATTAGAAATACATGAGTATATATTCGAAAACTACATTTTCGGAGACGTTATCCATAAAAACTCAAACAAATTCAAGATGATTTTATTCGAATATTATGCTGTCGAAGTTCAAATTTTAATAGACGAATTGATAAGTTTATTCATTCATTGAAAAAATCAGGATATTCAAAAACCGACTACAGTTTACTCGTACAGTCGCCCGGTTACTTTTTTTATTGAAAAACCATCAATAAAAATGGTGGAATAGTTTCCATTGCAGCTCTACAAAATATTTGAATAGTTTCCAGTGATCCAGTGGAAATTCATAGGCGGGGGAAACCATTGGGCACTTCTCATCGACTATTTAGTGAGTCAGATGAAGTGAATTAGTCACTTGCGGAATAAATCTGTGGAAGAAATGTCGCTGTTTATCAGATGTCGGAAAATCGGGAGAAGAAAATATCTATTACGAATACATAGGAATATTAGGGTGTCTGTGCCGGACTGTGGACTGTGGACGTTAGAAAGGTTAAACAAGAAATCATTGGAGAGTTTGAGACTGGTCCGGTCACATTATCGTGCAGAATGATATTGACTAGAAAACAATGCACGAATAACTTGCACACTTTATTTTCATGGAGAAAGCAGTGAAGCCAAGATTACTATTAGTGAGCAATTCGACCGCTTTAGGACCACAGTTCAAGATCGTAGCTCCACTAGTATACCATCCGTACTCGAGAACCCTGAAGAGTAGACAGACGAATATCAGTTCTATCCTCAAAGAAGTCAGGGACAGGTTTCGCGTCCTTTCTCTTTTCGAGACACAAAAGAGTGCACGTGAGATATGAAGAATAATTCAAGGTTACAAAAACCTTTCAAATTAATCCACAGAGTTCTCTACTACGATTGTTTAACTTACAAATATTTCACAACAAACTCCGAGGAGAACTTATAAACTACTTTCATCCTACTCATATTTTGAATAAAATGTAGATAATTATCATCGCGCAAGTGGATGTTATTTTTTTAATTAATTTCAAAGAACGGATCAACTGAAATTTTTCAAAGCGATAATCTGATTCGATAACTTAAGATCCCTAAAAATTAGTGGAATCTCTTTAATCTTATAAATAGTGAACCCTGAAGATTAATATACCTACACTGATGCATTTTAGTATTTCTATTTTAAACATTCTAAGAAGAATCATTTTAAGACTTTATTCTATGCTTATTTGAAATCCGAATTTTATTTCTCGCTCATTTTCTTAAAACACAAATGCTTCAAAATTTTCAAATCATTTATGAATAAAAATAGTTTCCTGACATAATTATTTCTTGGAAACAGGACTCTGCAATATAAAAATTTTATTAATTCATTAAAATTAGATTCTATTAATAAAATAATTCTCAGACAAAAGTTGGTTTCACTATTACATTTTCACGGACTTAATAACATATTCCTTTCTCATTGTAATTATTATTGGAATAAAATGACGCAGTTTTAAAGTGTTTGATACACTCAAACTAGAATGAAAATTGTCGCACCGCGTAGCCCTTGACTCAAAGGTGTGCACAATCATATTTTTTTAATATGTCACAATATACCATGGTAAAAGTAGGAAATAACCAAGAGTGTTCTTGATAAGAAAGCATTGGATCGCTAATTCTTGTCGATGTCTGGGAGATAACCATGATAGGGTGCCTGACTGGGGAGAAATATCAAATAGTGTCTGAGGGTGAAACTTACCAGTGAACCTGCCATTTCGGGCATCGTTCCAGAATTTATTGGGTTCTAGACAACATTTGAGGCGAGTCAATTTGATAAAATAACATTAAAAACAAATTAACAATAAAAAATGTATACGTTCAAGAACTATTTAGGAAGTTTTTGTATACTGTGTTTGACAACTGAAAGAAATGTATTTTATTTTTAAGTTATTTCCTTGCGTTAGTTAAATTATGTTGTATACAAAGATTTAAAACAAAAAAGACGAGAGTAAAAAAATTGCCACTCCAGGTCCTGCTAGCAGTAGATAAATTTACCTAGATATTTTAACACACGTTGATTATCAGTACATTATTATATGATAGTTGGTACTCATAAAATTTCATTTCTTGTAACTTTAAGAGTCAAGTGACATAATAATCTCATCTGTGCGCAACTGTCCCGCATGGGACATGGGTAAATAATTTACCTTTGTACATCTTGACCCGTGTTTCTCCGGTTTTCCTCATACTTCAAAAGAATTGGCTTATTTCTCCTTCATAGGTAAACAAAATCTTTCTCTAGTCTTCTTTTGTTTTCTAGTCTCGAGAGTTTTATTATTTCTTGCATTGTCAACCCCGAAAATGTGGGGAAAAACTCATTTCTATCTTGAATTAGCCACGGAGCACAAGACGAAGAAAGATGCCGTGAGGACGAATATTCTATTATTAGCTTTGCAGCACTAATGATGTACGATAGCATAAGGAGCGTACAAACAAATGGCCTTCAGTATCAGATGAATGAAAGGATCCCGTTCTTTTAGGTGCTGATGAGCGCTTTTCATCTTGCGTACAGAACTAATCATTAAGCATGTCTGTCCTGTCAACCAGGTTGTGAGTTTATTTGCTAATCATTCTTCTCGGAAAGAGTACAACGTTCCGTGACAACTTGTGATGAGTAGACTACGGAATTAGAGGTTCCAGAAATTAGCTTTCAGATCAGATGCAAGCACAATAATCACTGTGCACGTTACAATACACCAATGAATTGAATAAAGATATCTATACGAACAAGTTTAAAGTAAAGAATTATTATTTATTGATATCAAACTAGTTCTGTATTATCTCATAGAAAAGTGAAAATCGGTAGATCTCTTTCACTCTGTGAGTATTTCGGCTTGTGAAAATTTGTTTTTCATGGCACTTAAAACTCTTATATAATATTTTTTAGTTTCAATTATTTAATTTTCTTTCTCTCCACATTTATATTAAGTATTTTTAAATAATTATTCTAAAACATTTCATACATATCATGTGTATTATTACACAAAAGTTTTGAATAATGAACAAAAGGCACTACGCAGAAATTATCATTAAATTTTATTTTTATGGAAACAAAATCTTACTTATTTGATTCAATCATTTCCCAAATATTTTCAGAGCTCAGAACAAATATCCTCCTATCGTCGAGTCATCGATTTTCAATGAAAGAAAACGCAATANATATATATATATATATATATATATATATATATATATATATATATATATATATATATATATATATATATTGAAATTTTGATAGATTATCTTCTCGAAATTGGCTGGCTATTGCGTTTTCTTTCATTGAAAATCGATGACTCGACAATATATATTCTAATGCACCCTTTTTTAATATTGTTAACAACAATGTGCATTACGATAATTATAAATAAAGAAAATAAGGATTCGGTACTTCTGATGTGATTACCACCATTTATTCTGCTATTTTCCTGGCTAAAAATATTACATAAAATGTACATGAACACAAATTCGCTACCAACACAATACAATAGAAAAAAAATACCCTGCAATTTGTTGCTCAATATTACATCTAGCTCATTTAATATGTCAGTGGAGTTACATTTACAAATTATACAATAAATCTTTATCACAAAAAACATCAAAACAAGCACGATATGAGCATTACTTTGTTCTTTTTCGGCAGAGAAAATTTAATAGTTCTTTTAACATCTTCTTGTCTCTTCTTTCTTCTCGGATAACAAAATTTAAAACAAGTACGACAGACAGATTCCAATGAGACTTTCTCTTATACAAGATACTAGCTTCTCATTGAATTACAGAGGAATGCAAATCCCTAATCATTGAAATCACTGCGCTTAAATGTTCGTCTCACAGAGACGTATACTCATACCCAGAATACAGTCTTCGAAATCGTGTCCACACTCCGCGTGCCAGAAACACACCCCTTTCCATCCAGCGAAGTCTGTTGCTGCTGCTACTCGGCTTTCACTGCGACCTTGAAACCACCGACTGCTCGCGACGTTGTTCTCCAAGCGTTCGTTCGTCCTCGATCGAGTTCGCGGCCAGTTCTTACGGTCACCGACGTGCTACCGTTTTCGTGTTTCGTCCAATACGTGTTTCGGAAAACTTTATAATGCATCAATTGCTTCACTTGGAGCCCTTGAATGATATTTCGTACGCGTTCAAACTTGCGTTTATTTCGGCCATTCGTTAATAAATTCAATTGCGATACGGACCACAAAATCTGATTCTTTAAACTGCGTTCTTACTTTCTTTCGTTTTGATCCACGGATCATCCGATACAATGCTTCTCGAAATATTAAACTCAAATCGTACTCTCTGACGATCTACCTAATATTCAGTGCGATCGTCTCCTCTGATGAGCCGCGTGAGAATGAGAACCAACTATGTCCTCTGATGACCCGCGTAAGATTGAGAACCAACTGTCCCCTCTGATGATCCGCGTAAGATTCAGAACCAACTGTCCGCTCTGATGACCCGCGTAAGATTGAGAACGATACCCTTCGCATTTCCTCCTCCTCAGCAATTCTACCCACTCCAATTTAAATTTATCGCACGGTGCCAATCAATTATCTTTGACATGTTTCGCGTCGCTAGCTTCCACAAGGTGTATTCACATTTTTCCAAATATAACAATCGGATTTCCAAAGTTTCTATCTGCGTCTCATACCTCACAGAACGCGCTCCTATTTGGCGCTCATTGAAACTAGTACCCTATAGGGTTTTCGGTTCTAATTGAGCCATTATTCTCCGCACATGTTTCAAAATAATATCATAAAATCCTCTAACGAATTCGGGTCGTTAGGTATTGCTTCCGTAAGTTAAAGAAAATAGAGTTTTATTGACATTAATGACAGTAGGATTTATTTTAACAAGTTACACTTGTAATTAAAGTAAGTGAAAAAATATATCAAAGTTAAAAATAATTTAAAAATATTATTAATATTAAATAATCATTTTCATTTACAATATTTTGAAATAATTAATTTAATTCAAAACACTTTTACAAAACAAATTAACCTTAGGGAGAACAGAACCCCAACTCTTTACGTGGAGGGCAAGCAAGCTATCGATTACGCTTCGGTACCGTTTTTCTTGGAATTGCCTGGATAATGACTTTCTTACTTTGATTATCCATGACCCTTAGAGGGTATCAAATTTCAACGAAGCCCCATCTCAGTTTCCCAAGTCGCGACTTCCCCTTGTAAATTATGGTTTTCAGTTTTAACAGAATGTAATTATTTCCTTTCAGACAATATAAGGAATTATATTTGTATTTAAAAAAAACTAACCACTGATGATTTAATCGACACGAGACTATTTAATCGACTCTATTTGATACGAATAGTGAGAGTGATATTAGTAACTAGAAGAGAGGCTGCCACGAGTGAGTAGGTTGTAGAATCAATGCAACTCTCTTCTTTCCCCTATGTAGAAGTGTGGGGCGGGAACTAAGCGGCCTATGAATTCAGTGTCTCTTGTTACACCTTGGGACTATCTTCTGTGCTCTCTGAAGTTGCAATAATCTTGCTCTCGTGGAGTGATAGAATATTCGCATCTTAGCAGGGAAGCTTCAAGATGTATGTACTCAGATGTAAAGATACAAGTATGTGCATAGAGAGTCCTGTAACAACGATGTTCGGCATACAGTGATACTGTGATAGTTATCAGTATATGAAAAGAATACATGAGTGCACCATTTGTGCACATGTGTATACTCCTCTTAAGGCGCCGATCACAAACTGTATAATACCATATGATATTTCAAGCATACATTCTTTGATAATGACAACTTCTCTGTTTGGAATCAATAATTTCATGGATATGGGAATTTCAATAGAAAGGATAGTTGTTTTCAGAAAACAGTATGATATTCATCCAACCCAAACCTTGTTTACCAGGTTATGTAAAGTAATTGACAAAATCTGAAAGAGTATTAATTTGGAAGAACTATTCTCATTATTATTACGAATGAGTGAAATTTTGGACTTAAATCAGCAAGAACTGGACATCGCACCATCATTTTGACTCAGTAGCATAAATGACGACCAGATTTACTTCCAACCAAAAGTAACGACAAATTGCCTGTACTTGCGTTCCACCCAGTGCCACCGGGATGTGGATTCTCCTGCTGTACCTTTCGCGACTCAAGACGACGGGTCGCCACCAGACCAGACCGTCCTAATCGACACGCAATCGATCCGACAACAATGACACGCGCCACAATCCCAGACGCCCCACCCACACTGGGCTCTCGGCTCTCAGCCACTGCGTGTGTGAAACCACCACACCCTCCGCCCCCGCCCTCTGACCCCAGGGTTGACCATCCTCACTTCACTCTATGATGCACACTGACTCCTCCCATTATGACACACATTAGCCCAAATAAATTTCTTAATTTAATTGTTATGAATTACCTAATGACTGTACAAGACAGCACCAACAAAGTGTTTTCAACGTGCAATGGTCGAAACAACTAACGTGCAATGGTCAAAAAGTTTTATAATATTTTGGCCCTTGTTGTAATAATTTTTAAGGAATATCGCCTTTAATTCTTATTTGTACTCATGAAGAAATTCTTAAAGCTGTCAGATGTTTTTAATTTTGACGTATTTTGCGTTAGAAACATTGAAGATAAATATCACGTATCTCAGAAATTTAATATACGACCACTCTACCGAGTTTGCAAGCGCTATCGACCACTTCAATTGTTGAACGCAAGCATGAAGAAAACACGACAAAATTAGAACATGGCAGCCATTATAAATCAGTAGTATGAAAATAATAATATCAAGAATTGAATGTCTAAAAGAATGGGATCTAGAGAGAAATGTGCATTCATACTCGTAGAGTAGAGATATTTCAGAAAATTAAAGGATTTTTTTCCAAAATATGATGGGCAACTGCACATTAAACAGAATTCTGAATTACGTAATAAATCATGGTCACCCAAATGATTTCGATCGTCACACGCCGGTCATTACGAATGATTTCTTCCACACGCTGCACTAAGGCTTCAGTTGACACCGCAGGATTACCAGGACGCTCCTCATCTCTGATTCTTTGCCTTCCGCCGTTAAACTTCTGAGTACAATTGAACACAATTTTCCGCAAAAAACTGTTGTCACCATACACGGGATGTATTTTGCGATGCACTTCTTCTGGGAACGGTCCTTTGGCCCACAAAAAAAGCACTACTGCACGCCGTTCTTCTCCTGTACACTCATGCAACACAACCGCCAGTGTGCACTGGCTGCCTCTGACTGACTGCGTGACTACGAGATACTGCAACCTATACGACAAGCATATATATGCTGCCATCTGCTAATTAAAAATGCGCTCGTAATTTAAAACGATATGAGGGAAACTGATTTTTGCGACTTGCCCTCGTGTATTTTCCCCGAAACATAATAGACTTTCCTCATCTTCCTCATCTTATGTATTTCCCATAGAATCTTCATAGTATCAGAAACTCAGTGGTTTCTGATACTATGAGTTCATAAGTAAAACTACGTGACAAAAATCAAAATAAAAAAAACGTGAATGACTCAACTACATGAAAAAACATTTTAATAGGAATATATTGCACCCAATGATCCGCAGTTTAATTGACTGTACTTTTATTGTTCTAATTTATCAGAGAGGCCAATTATGTAAGCAACACAGTACTTCGAAAATATCATTGAAGGATAATTAACATTCAAGTTGATTGTGACAGACAGAACAGACGTCTTCAGAATAATATTTGAAGTTTTATCAAGAATTTTATTGAAATACGGAAAGGTTTCATTGAAATATAATGTTAAACAAACTAGTTTCGGGTACTTCCGTGAAAACTTAATGAAAAAATGACGAACCGTTTATAAGGAGATCGCATTGAAACGATTTGAGCTCTATTATTTTAATTTGTGTATGTGTAGCCATTGAAAATAGAGTACTTTTTCATTTCTTCCGATTCAATCAATTCAATTTTTTCATCTTTACCCAACCATTTCATAAATGCAATTTAGCAACTTAAAAATAAAACTACTATAAATGCTTAAAGGACAATGAAAATATATATCACTCCTTCAGTAAAGCGTCTCTCCGCAAAAATGAGCAATAGAAACTTGAAAACCAAAACATTCTAACCGACAGAGGTGGTCTAGTTTTCGCTTCCACGATCCCGCTGAGCGTGGGTTCAAACCTTGCACGGTCGAACTAGGTGAGGTTTTGAGCTAGGGTTTACCTCACTTTCTCCAGGTTCGGTACCATAGGCTCCCTGTCAAACCAACATATCTCCTTCCCAATTCCCTTACCCAAGTCCAACGATTAGGTAGAAGAGCAGGCCTCGTGACCTGAACCTCGCCAAAAGGCATTAAATAGATAAATAGTTCCAAACTTAAAATAATAAACCCAGAATAATTCGTTTCTTAGTATACAGAACTCGTAAATCCTTCAATACATTTCATTTTCTGTTCCAATAACGAGGGAATGAAGGAGAAAATATACAATAAACTTGGATTTCTGTATTTCGTAGTTATTTTTATTAAGATATCAATAATATCTTAATATTTCAATCAATTCTTTTTTTTCCAGAGCAATTAGTATTGTTTCAGAAAAATGACTTATTTTACCGGTCCAATGTAGCTCTATAGGCTTACGTATATTCTTTGTTCACAAAATTTGTATCAATGGAATATTTCCACGAATTTGAAATTTATAATATTCATTTTACGTCTTAACGTGAGGTGTCTCATTAGATCCTCACATAAATGTTTTTAATGGATGCGTGTGTATTTCAAAAAACTTGTAAAGCAGATCATTATTAACCTGGTTTGCAAAATTAAATTAAATTAATTTTTTTTTAAATTTAATATTCTTTTCATGTATATATGGAGAGCATGATAAGTTTCGATACATGAGGTTCAATTCTAACGTTCTTTGCCTGTGCATACAAACTAATTCATTAGTATCTAAAGGAATCATTATTTTGTAATTATACTCAATTGTCCCGAACGGAAAGTTCAACAAGATACACATTCGAACGGGATCTCATGTTAATTAACTTATCTAATTATTTAAATCCTGTTCACCTCAAAGGATCACATTAGTGCTACTCGGGAAAAAATCATTTTTTGTAGTATGTATTTCGTAATATTTATTACAAAAGGATTTTCATTACTGAACATAACTAATACAAGAATTTTCCTCATCCTGAAAGAGTTTTTGCCGGGTCCTGCCCCTGTTGGTTCCTTTCAACATCATGGTCACTCAGCTGCTGGTCATGATCAGAGGCAGTTACAATCATTGCAAGTCTGTATGGAGGAGGTGTGGACTGTTGGTGGTGAAGCTCGGAGACTGACGTAGATTTTATCATCGATCAGCTTATTGAGCTTTACACGTGTACACACAAACACAGAATAATAGCTTGAAGACTCAGGTTTCTCGACACAGCGCCTGCTCTGGTTGATCTGAAGCAGGTTTTTTAACAAGAATGAATGCAAGGAAGATCACTCCAATAAAAAATATACACCTATTCTTGAAGAAGAATTAATCTCATTGGAACTTATAAAAAACAGGATTTCATTGTCGTGAAGAATTTCAATTGCTTCGTCAATAATAGGTTCAATTAAGAAATAATTCACAGTATAAATAATGTGAATGAAAAATAAATGTTTCAATATGAAAAAATGAGCATAAAACAATTATATACGATACAATACGATTTTTTTTCCTTCGTTTCGTTCTCGTACAAAGGCAGCCCTAAAAACATACAAAAAATGAAACAGATGAACATCATAATTCGTCGGTCAAGGTCGAACTACTACCGCCGCGCCATCAGACGCAGGAATTCAGAGATATTGCCTGCAATCTTTTAGCCGGTCACTGGTGGCGCCCTGGCGGCGTAAGTTTGAACTACCCTTTTGCGAGGGAAACGTCCTTTCATAGCGTACCTTCGCCGTCTCGGGACGACAGGTTACTGAAAAATAATTAATATATCTTCAAGGCGGGAACGTAAATTCTGACGAACTGCGCAGGCGCATGGCACACCTGTAAGCAAGAGGCGCCTGCCCAGTCCAGGTGACCCTGATATGGTACCTGTAAGTTCATTTCGAAACAACACGTAACTGTTACAACAATTCTTACATGTAATTGTTACAATAATGAATGTATAGAAGTGGGCCTTTGGTGTCAAAGTTATTAGCATCTAGTCAATTTAGTAGCGATTGACTCACAACTAGATAAAATTAGCAATAGTATGCGCGATTATTGGAACAAGAATACACAAGTGCCTCGTGCATGTATATCTCAATTTTTGAACGTTTCACATAAGCAACTCTATTAATTATCAACACTTACTTTTGTTCTATAGTTAAAAACATGCACCCGATCAAGAGGAAAATACATTAATAAACAATCAAATAAAAATTAAACAATAAATATTCAGTAAAAACATTTTGATTTTAGAATATCGAAAATTGTCTCAAGTTCATAAGGAAGTTACAACCTTTTCCTTTTGTTAGAACACTGGTGTTCGATCACACGTGAGCTTACTGGCCAGCAATTACTGGGTGGATTGAATACGTCAGTACTTGCTGTTACCGATCCCAAGTCCGGGTAAAGGAGGGGGGTCAAAAGAGTAATCAGCCTAGAACACCAAAAGGCACCTATGGTGTACAGCAAAATATCAGCTACCGTATGGATTAACAATCCTTACGATGAGAGTGAATTGAAAACCAGTGACTCATTCGCCATGGGCTCAAACCCACCAGCTAAGAGCAACCATGAAGTTAGCCTGATGGAAACACAAGCGATAAAGCTATTACCTCAGGTCCTAGCTGCGAAGAGTAAAGACAAACCAGGTCATTCGGATTCTGGGGGACCAGGACATCATGCTGGGACGAGTCGGAGCTTCCCAAAACTGTTTTTCCATTACACCAACAGCTGATGAAGTTGCTGATGCCAAACTTCCAGAATAAATACAAGTAGATCGCGTAGAAAGAATTATACATAGTTCACTAGTGAATCGTGCATCATCACCCTAGTTGAACTGAGGCAACCACACAAAATTTATAACAGGAGATTCCGGTTCTTTAAGGGTCAGAAACAATTCAAGACCAGCAAGGTATCTCCCTTACCAAAATTTATTACCTTATCTTCCAGAGCTAAAATGAAGTCAGCTTACGACTTGGTCACGGTCAGAGATGTGAACTTGCTGTAACATGATACATTATCCTTTCAAATCAATGAAAGAAAGAACACTTACTAGGGGATAAAATTACTTCAAAATCTTCATGTAAAGAAGAATTTCTGTGACTGAATGATTTTTTAGATGAAGGTACAGTTTTATTTTGAGCTTGATGAAATTTTGCACGAGAGGGAAAATAATTGTCCTTAAGTAATTTTGTAAAACCAAACCAATCCTTTCTCCTTAGAATGAGAATTTAGTTCATAATTTGCACCCTGGGCGATCAACAAAAGAGACAAATTAATGTTTACAGTATATTTAAAAAAACTACACCCCCCTCCCTCTCTCTTTGTCAACCTTTAAAGCAGAGTTCAAAGTATTTCGGAACTTGTGTTGCCGCCGCTATTATCTATAAGAAACATTCAAAGTATCTTTTAAAAATATTTTAGGTATGCTATAGTTGTTCGCACTAAATTATAACGAAGAAATATGCGGTAACAATGAAAAAAAAACTTCCGCTTCTCTAGTTAAAAATAAATAACCAATATGTCAGGGAAATAAGATTAATGATATATTTGATAGTGTCTTTACTACTATGTATGATAAATTTGGCTAATTTGACCCTCAACTACAATAATTAGTAAAGTCAAGGAACGAAATTCAACAGTTCAAACAAAGGAAGAAACACATCTCTTTGTGGAGATACGTTTTGAGAGACGAACAACTAAATATGAAGCATAATAATATGAAAATGTAATCACTGTCATATGCAAGAAGGTACCGTAAATCGATCTCAGTCGGTATGAGTATACACCTTCTTTTTGCGACGGTCAAATAGTAAGGGAACCTATTTTCAACAGTGTGGACCTTTGTGGGATAATCTAAATTGTGACCGAAATCGATTGCTGTCAGTCAGTAGTCACATACAACCGTGTCAAAATCAGACGAAGAAATAAACAATACATATCTTAAAGAATTGATTTCAATAGTTTTCTTTATGTTGAATGATACTATTATAATTTTCCCTTACGTTTGTATAATATGATGTCCACAATTAATGATAATAATGATTATCCTAAATGATAATAAACAGATAGGAAAGAAAAATATGAGACCTACAACCTTCTTAAGTTTTTACAAGGATTTGTCTTCTTCCTTCACGTTTGAATAATTTATCTTTATTACTTTTTAATATGTGGAACAACTACACAGTTATTAAATTTTAAACAGTTGAATTTACTGTCCTTAAATTTTATTATGTTTCGAATTTCTTCTTCCATAACTACGTTTCATCGCATCTATGCAACGAAACGACAAATATACGAGGAAATGCTTCCATCTCGTACCGTAAATAAACTGATTTTGCTACTCACCACACCTGGGAGAACAAATAAAAGAAATACCATCGTTAGTCAATAGGTTTGTTCCAGCAGTAATCCCGGGATTTTATCTCTTGATCCAACACGAAAGACTAGATTCGCGTGCCTGGCGGTGATACACTCAACCGCACATTGGTCTTCCGTGTGTTATCAAGAGATACAAAATCACAATGTACCATTATTAATAAGCTAATTGTTAATTTTTATATACGGTTATTTTTACTTGTACTAATTTTACTAGATGTATGTCGTTTTGAAACTGCTACTTGTTCACATTTTTTCAAACAAACTTCAAAACGTTGTCATTTTCTTTAAAAAATATTTTTTAATGTGCAGTATATCATTAATAAATATTGTTATAAAATTACATTGTTTACCTATTTTGACCGGAAACCTCATTATACAGAAGTCGGGTCGGATCCGACCCAACACTACCTTCCAACTTCATTTTATTCCACTAACCCAATTGAGGGTTAACCGTTCACTAGGCTTATTGTTGACTGTTGCGCTCATCAAAATAGAAAATTATGTTGGGTATTACCGCGTCATTACAAACATTTTATTAAAATACTAAATATTAAAAAAATTTATCCACAACATATATTGATACGGACATAAAAAATTGTTGCTTAAAAGCTCTTTTAAATACTCTTAAATATACATAATTCAAATTTAAAATAATTTTTGTGTTTGTTTTATTTGGAAAACTTGAAAAAAGCACCTTTGCCCTTTGATCAACGCATCATGTCGAGGCGACAGCTGTATCGTTTTATTTTTTCCTCACTAGATGGACCTACTGTCAAGTTCATGCGACATCTAACGGACGAACTTTAAACTATGGCGCGTAAAAGGCATTCCAGCATCAAACAATCCCGAACGGTTCGGAACCGTCCTGAATTCCACGCATGCGCACTGAGGAAATCCCGAGAGAATTCCGAACTGTTCGGAATTTGCTGTTGGAACAAACCTCATATCTCGTAAGCTGCACTGCGCCAGACACTCTGGTAACCTTGATGAATTCTCGTACATCACTGCGAGCGCGCCATCGCTAGCTTCTTTCTGCTTCCTAAAATTGAACAGATTTCTTATAGAAGCACAATGCCCTTCACCTACCTACCCCTTTCTTCGAGTCGACAAGTAAATTTATTTAATACATGTAGCTCGTACCACCACGTAATTCACTTGCTTAAGTTTGTGTAATATTATGTAAATAAATCACTCTTTATTTCAATAGTTTCGCTACACATGTAATGATTTCATAGTTAAGATAATATAAACAATGCTGCTCTATTATTATATTTTTATTGTCAAAAAAGTAATTTCAAACTGTTTATGACCACATGGAGGACAATGAACGTATTTACCATCCAGAAGCAAGCAAGGGATCATTCCACCAATTCCGATCAAGGTCCCTAAGGCAGACGCGGATTTATCATTCTAGCACACTACACAGGTAAGAATATAAATATCGCGCTACGTATTATAATATTAACAGAATACTAACAAATGTGTACTAATAAAACAAAAAAGTACTTCATCAGTGTAACACATACCTCTTTTTCGCCACATGATCACTCAAAGTACACAAAATTATCACGTAAATATCTCAATATTTAGCATTAGATTTCTATAAAATTCACTAAACTTATTATTATATCTATTGATGTAGTGAACATGTAGTAAAATTGGGCTCCACATGGGTATTCAACGAGAAAGTCTCTCGCGCATGCTCCAAATAAACTTCTATTATTAACATTGTTTCAATATTTGTTTATTTTTTGACAAAGGAAGATTCTGAAAGTTAAAATGATCAAACTAATTCAAATTCTACAGAATATGCGACTCACTATTTCACTTATCCAAAGCTGCTTCCGCTGAATACATCCGTCCACTTCACTTTTTCAGTAACAAGTGTTACGGTAGTAAGAACGTGCCAGGCCAAGCCAACCTGGTCAAGCGTATGACCATATTCATGAAACTCTCGAAATTTCATCTGTTCTGTTTATATTAAAAATTGTTATTATGTTAGTAATACAATAGGGTTTATTAAAGAGGCGAATTAATAATTATACCGTTTAAATTGAGACGTTATTTGAAAAAAAGTCACGTTTAACGTTTTCGTTGTCATAAATAACAAGATATAGGTGAGGTTCTTTTCTGTTCTTCTATAACACATTTCTGACACATGTGATATCGTTCTTTATAGCAATTCCATTAGAAATACGTGGCAATTCATTTTAAAATCGTCCTTTCAGACTTTATCCATAAGAGCCCGTAAAACTTCAAAATAGTTTTAATCAAATATTAGGCTTGAATTTTACTAAACGATAGGTAATGAATTTCCTTTAATTTAAAAAGAATTCAAGACATTCAAAAGCAAACTTGAAATAAAAGTTATAGTCAAAACCGAAAGGTTTATTAGTCGTGCCAAAGCGGGCTTCCAATTTTTCATCATCTGTGGCTTTACCTGTCCAAACGAGAAAAAAACCGAAGACCCAATTGTAATCATTCTAAATCAGTCCCCAGGTTGTTCGCAGTTCCTCAAATTCTGGTTGATAGTCTGCGTCCTCGTATGCCCAGACCGGGTTCTCTCTTTCCACTACACGACTTCAAGCACTGATGACGCAGTTTCGTCTTCGGGAACACTCAAGATTTTTGGAACATATTTGGTTCTCACGCAGGGCATAACTTCGCCTGTGTAGAATATCTGATAAGTATGAATTCCGGGGACAATACGTTGCAAATTAGTTTATTGTCTTCCGTAGTATATGCAGTTTACTTGGTAATTGTGGAGCATTAGCAACATTATCAAAGAATGATAAATTAAACGTCGTCTGTTTGCTGCTCATAGTTTTAATGCTATAAGGTTTTTTCGGCTGAATAGCACCAATNAGAGAGAGAGAGAGAGAGAGAAATAATTGGTTTTAGTATTTCTGAAACTTTGACAGAAATATAAATAGCCGTATATTTTCGGAATTTTAGAAAATTTGAAAATGGAGGTGGCCTTGTGACAAGAAGTCTGGCAAACTGGTTTCAGCAATTTAAAGGAGGAGGTCTGATGTGTTTTAAAATAATGGCAATAGGGGAAGACACGAGGGAATCAATATTTGTTATAAGCACGCTTTCAGGCGAGGTTGAAGGGTAAAATAAATATTCAGTGGTATTTCGTAAGCCCGTGTTAGGGACATGAAAAATCGTAATTTTTATTCCTTGGTGAGGAAGGGGATAGGGTAAGAAGAAAGAAGTTTCTCATGCTTTGCATTACGGACAAAACCATGTACTGTATATTGTAATGGGAATTTTAAGAATATTGCGGAACCCTATAAAAGGCTAATAGTTATCTAAATTCCTTGAGAGGCGTAAATCCTATAGCTGTTCACAGTCGCTATTTATCGTAAGCCATGTGCCATTGTAAATACGAGAAAGATTGCGTACAAGTGAAAAAAGATATACACGTCAATCAATTAGAAGAGACATAAATATATTATTTTAATTATAATATGACACGTTGCATCCTGCGTTATACATGAATAAATGTCGTTTTAAACATAAATAAAAAACATTTTACCTGATATTTTCGCTGGAATTTCAGAGAAATATTCGCGAGATATAATTAAGTTCTCTAGATTTCGTCTTCGAGGCGTCAGTTTACAAGAACTCTCGTACATTCGGCAGGCGCTCTTTTGTTGCGCTGCAGCTGTTGCTCCTGAAGGTGTTCGTCTTTTTTTCTTGCCGCCTCCGCTGTTCTCCGACAGAGGAAAAGAGAGATAAATGCTCGGGAGAGCCACGTAATGCGCGCTATCCAACGCCCATCGAGAGCCCGCCCTTCCAAGGTACCCACCGTCTCCGTGTTGAGACCACTACCAGATCTCTACTTTCTACACTAACCCGTCTCAGCTACTTCTACTACACCTCACGACAAAAATTTTTCTTTTTTCACGTTGTTTTTAACATATTATTATGGCACACGAATCATTTTACAGTTTACATCATAAGGATTATTGCAACACGTGATGATGTAAAGACAGCTGCTACACATTTTAAAGCTGGATCCTCACACTGACTACAATACAAAACAGAATTTGGGGGGAAAAGAAGACGATAAATATGTCAATACAAATTTTGGATGTTAGAAACATGTGAGTGAAGAAAAATGTGAATTAAGTTAGTGAGTTATGTCGGTAAAAAACGCACGGTACAAAATACATTCGCGTATCGACAGAACGAGAAATGCTAGTTAGTTTCTGACTAAATTTTTCACTATTGAATCTAAATTCTCAACTAATAAAATTATTATATTTAAAATAATAGAAATATATTCCATTTATTATATTTAAAGTATATTCCAGAGAGAACCGTCTATTTCAAAAGTAGATTTATTCGATGTTGAACGTGCGAACGGAGAGACCGCGTTTTGTTTCATTCATAAGTGTATTACCAGGAAAGCGATCTATTAAGATCCCAGACAAAATTTTCCATTTGATATCAGTTAATACATTTCTGCTCCATTAGGTAGATAGATGTAATCACATTATCCATCTACATCAGTTGTCCAAGGAATACATTGCTTTTCTGTTTCATTGTCTCAGCAAGTAAAATATATCAACAGATTTTTTAAAATATTTACTCACTTAAAAACCGTACGTAAAAAAAGAAACTGTATAGTACAAATTGAACACTTTAAAATTATAACTATACTTTAAGTTATACATTAAGAAGTATTTAGCATAAAGCTAGAATTGTTCTAATAATGAGATAAACATGGATTGCGTTTATAAGTAAAATTGTGGGACACAGTGATTTGCTCTTCATCGGAAGAGGGTTAGTTACCTCAAGTTGTGATATTGAAATCTACCTAGTAATACAATATATTATTATTATTATTATTATCGAATAATAATAATAAATAATCTAATAATAAATTTAAAAAATTCGATCCAGCCCCCGCCTTGGAAAGTAGAAATGCCACTTTGTGCTGGGATAAGCAAATCATTACAGACAGAACAGTAGATCATAACAAACCAGATACAATATTAATAGACAAATCTAAAAGAAAAAACTTTTATTATTTATGTAGTTGTTCCTTACACTACAATTTAAAAAAGACAGAACAAACAAAAATTCCAAAATATCAGACCCCTAAGACAGAAATTCAAAAGATTTGGAAACAAAATGAAGTATAAATTATTCCCCTAATAATTTCAGCAACTGGAGTCATTTCCAACTGGAGTCAAATTGCCAAAGGGCATCTTGCAAAATTGCCATTGACCAGAAATGTACTGCCAGAAATGCAAAAATCCGTTATATTACAAACATGTCACCTAACAAGGAAATTTTTAGTATCGACTAAGACCAAATTTTGCTTCCGGCTTGGCGTATAAGCCCGCCCCAACGACCTGTTCGAACAGAGAAAAAACAAATGCTTAATAAAATAATAATAATAATAATACTAAGCATCATTTGGAGGCGAAGTTAAGGCAAAAACCTTCTCTTACACTTAACCTCTTTGTGAATAAATTTACATGGTAAAATAAATATGTATGACAGTATCTATGCGATAAAAACGTTTTAAAAAAGGAAGATATCAGAAGGGAAATAATAAGTCATTCATCCATCACCATTCATACGGTGGTCCTTGTGTTAATGCAACTCCGAGAACAACGAGGTTCGTCGTGTATTGGAGAACGAGTATTTCGTTCATATATTCCTTATATTCTTATCAAGGTTGTTCCTCAGTTTGGCCGCCTCGATAGAGAAAGATTGAGTATTTAGGTTATGTCCATCGGAAAGAAATTGGAAAAAGGAATGGAGATAGGTTGGGGTTTTAGTCAGAAGTATTTTATGAAGGAATAGGGTAGAATGGAATTTCCGTCTGTCTTTCAGTTTCATCCAACCTGCTTTCACGTAGTAGTCTGTCAAGTGATATATCGTATACAACTTTTTTTCCTGTTATATGCAGGGGAAAATGAGATACTTGATCCTTTTACGCGAAGGAGAGCTTTACAAACTGATGAATTAATATTGATTATCCGTTTCAAGCAACCATTAAAATACATTGGTCAGAGAATAGTGCTGTCACAGGAATTACTGAAAAGAATATTAGCCCAACCACGAAGCAATTAATTCATATTAGTCTCGTGTTGTTGACTGTCAGCGTGGATGGCCCGAGACGACCATATTGCCAACCGCGCTTGTTGATGCGCTCGCCGAGTGTATGTATATACTCCTCGTGCGTGGGCGGGCTCCGGGCCGCGCCTTCTGGCGTACAGCCTCACCCACCGCACCGCACGCCCTGACCCAATAATAGCGCATTCTCGCCTTCGCATTTACTCCACGAAAATAGTTTTGGGAAGAAAAAAAAAAAAGATCACGACTTCCAAACAAGACCCTCGGGTGCATTGTTCGCGAGTCTCCAGGGGTAAACAAAATAGAGGTGAAGTTTACTTTCGGCATGTTTCATTCAGACATTATTGTGAAAGATATTTTCCTATCATTATTACTAAAATGAAAAGACCAAAATTTTTATTTCTCCTTCACATAATCACAGGATCAATAAAGAGTCACGATGGTTCGTGATAGAATATAGAAATGTACATAATAGACTGCAGGGACTTTTGAATGAAAAATAAAATTTATTCTATTAAAATATATTTAAATAATGTGAAGTACAAATGATCTAAAATGAATAATTGGTTGTTCGTGTTACGTTAGTAAACTTAAACCAAAAAATTCCAATAGTTAACAAAGTGAAGTGGCTGTTATGTCTAATTCCAATGCTTTAATAAATCAAATAATTCTCACTCGCGATCAAATGACACCCTTAGAATATTTTTCGGGGTGGGTGGGACTTCTTCTCAAATTTGATGTTAAATTTTTAGTTATTTGTCCTTTTTTAAAGCGTTTAATTATTTACTTCACATTAATTAGTTAAATATCGCATGTTTACCATTATAGACATTAAATTTTTAAACAAGACAAATACTAAAAGTGCCGAAAGCTTCGGAGGGTGAGTCCTCCCTCTCATTGAGGACCTGGTAGGTACACGTTAAATATGCGTAACTTTTAGGTGCCATATTTTCTGATAATGAGACTTACGAATGATAATAGGACATACATTCAAATGTGCATTCATTTGCGATTAAAATCAGTCAGAATGACATTTCTCTCGTACTTACGAGAAAGGCCGGAAGAAGACCTAGAAGCATCATATGAATTTTCGCGATGATCTCAATTTCAGCAATGTTTATTTCAAGACATCCGATTTGTCATATGGAAAGAAGTGATGCAGCGATAGGATGTTCTGCCTTTTCGAGGAAAAGATATGTTTAGTTACGTTTAGTTCTGTAATAGAACACAAATATTCTAGTACTCTCAGCAGGATTTGAAATAAACTAAGAGTTTGGTTTACTATTAACTCGAAAGTAATTTAGTTTTATCAACCAGTAAAAAAATTATAGTATTTATTTATTGGTCTATATCATTATGCAGTATAAAGTCATCTCTTTTCATTTGCATAAATAATTACTTCCAGAATAAATTAATTTTTTCTGTTCTGGATTCCTCGGTATAAAAAACGAAGATTCACAATAATTCATTCAGAACACCATTGAGCATCCAATGTGAGAGCTGTCATTAGTGCTAGAAATCCAGTAAAATCTCTCTCATTTGAGCTGAAACCTGTTTCTAAGAAAACATCTTCCTTGCTAGACTTTCCATCCTCTTCACAAAAATTGTAGAAGAGAAGAGGATTCCCAGAGGTCATGGCATCGGTTATCGATATTCAGTTTGGTGTATATATTAGTGCCTGCGCACGATTGCACACTTAACATATTATAATGATGGTGACCGGTCGTGACTCATACAACGACGAGTAAGCATAAGCTTTCAGCACTATAAGATTCAGGTTGAATAATCTAATCTATATGAAAAGTAACAATTACACTAAAGGAGTTTGATGTAACTACAGAACTTTCACGTATCAAAATCCAAACACAATTCCTTTTCAACTGTGAATAACTCTGGTGGTGAAAGAGTATGTCGATTTCTATACAAATATTATAAAAGAAGAAAATTTCTAATAATTTCAAGGATTTGTTTATTTAACCTAGAATTAATTTTCCTAAAACCACAATAAACATTTACAACTATTGTTCAACTATACAAGTTAAGGTCAATCATTATTACAATATGGTATTTGCATGGGGAGCAAACTAAACTATCAGGTATATGCGAAAAAAAACTACCCAAGATGAAAATTCATTATTCCTTAAAGACAAAAGTCGCTAAAAGTTTACTTACGCATTTAGAGACGGTTGTTCGTACTCTCACCTGTGAGTTTCGGGAAGTATCGAAACACATGTTGGGCGGGATCGTTTTAATAATTAATAGGACGATGATTCTCATCTTCCGTTATCTCGTTATCTCATCTCGCCAAGTCTCCTTTGATACTTCTGTAGTGGAAGTACTTTAATCGATGGTAATTCGTTATGGACTATCATTCCTCCTCCACTCCTTTTTTTTCCTC
This sequence comes from Laupala kohalensis, assembly GCA_002313205.1. Lineage (NCBI taxonomy): Eukaryota > Metazoa > Arthropoda > Insecta > Orthoptera > Trigonidiidae > Laupala > Laupala kohalensis. The sequence continues at coordinate 640,033 of NNCF01126366.1, read as the reverse complement.
ACAAAGCCATCAGAGGACATACGGATAACGGAAGACGTACACATTTCGAAATGGAATGGAACTCCCGAAAAATGGCTGAGAGAATTGTGATCAGAATAATGAGAAATTCACTTTCGACACCTTTCCTGAAATCCATGGCAATGATGAATTTTTCTACCAATTACAATAGGAGGTGGCCCTTGGCACAGAAGTTCATAGGTTCACCTAATACTAAAAACTGTACACCGTATCTACCCAGGACTAACACTGAATGAACCCCCGCAGGAGTCCCGGGAACGATTGCCGGCTCGTTGCCTTTTTCACCTGGTCGAAAGTTATCACGTACCTACTTCGTGTGTACACGGAAGAAATAAACGCACAATGTTGGAATTGTTGATGATCTACCAGTACGTGGTAACTGTCGTCGGCAGCATATTTTATCGAGATACTTCCGATAAACGTTAAAACAATTCTTAAGTATTTTAAAACGTAAAGCATACTTCATTATTTTCTCTCTTTTTATAAACTAGACAACTTAAACATCCATTATGAACGATTTTTTTTTTCGTTTCATGTAAATAATTTGTAGTTATATCTTCTACGGGTTGCCCTGTTTTGAAAAGAAAAACTTGAAGTATATTCGATGGTACATAATACCTTTATTTCTCTCACACAAAATAAAGTCAAACAGATGATTACCTAAAATTTACTAAGAAGATAAAATAGAGTATAAGTTTATTCAACATGTGGAGAGAAAGAGAGAGACAGAAAGAGAGTAGAATTTTCCTTTATTTCATATTTTTAACATTTTCATAATTTATTTATTTGTTTCATTTTCATTGACCGAGTTTAACTTAATCTATATTTTTACGACCTGAAAACGGTACAGATGAAATCTCAAAGGAACGGTAGTTCGCGACAGTATTCTCGGCAACCTCGTTTGTACACCCCCAGGGGAAGAGTACCTGTCCTACGCTTATCTCCCGTTCCCACGAGGTTCGCTTTCCAAGTTGCATCTTTTACGCAACGTTGTGCATCAAGATCTTGTAAAGAAGACACAGAATGAGTAATTACGCCTTTCGAACATGACAGATGAGTGGACCACTTGGCTTCTCAATGGACGAGGAAGATCGTGAATGCCGCACGGTCTGGAGCGATGAGAAAAGGCCTCTCCAAATGAGATAATCAGGAGATTTATTGTGGGATATTGTGTGCTCCACTGTAGTTGATAACCGAGCAGATACTAAATTTGGTAAAATATTTGTTTTGGTTCTTGTCTTCGATCAAACTCACAAAGGTAATACACTTGTTTAATGATGAATGGTACCCATGATGTGTATTCAAATAAACAAAATTAGATTGATGAAGAAATATCGCAACGTCAGATTTACTCAACAACCACTTTTAGTGATAAATAAGCATGTAGATTGTATAAGATATTTGCGTTGTACACTTAATGAGTGAGGATACTAAAAATCTGATCTAACAATTTTAGAAAGTAAGAGAAAATTATCTCCATGCAAATGTACATACTCGAAGCCACAAGTTGGAAGAGGCGGAGACAGTAAGACAACAAGATACGAATAGTTGACGACAAACAAGGAAACTGAAAATTTAAGTAATACATAAATGAACAGAATCCTTTCACATCGAAAGTTCATCGTTTTCAAATGCTCTACGTCAGCAAACTAGTTAGTTTAAAGACTATTACTGCCAAGTTAGAACATTATAGGTCAAATTTAAATAAGGTAGAAACGTAGGGTAAGGTACAAAGAATAGCACACATGAAGATCTCGTAGCGTGACCAGAAAAGGTACTACATTCTCGTAGAAACTTGAAAGGAGAAAATTCAATAAAAGAAAGAGATCAACATGCACATATCCTCATTATTATTATTTGCTAAGCTGTATTTCAAACGTTGTCCCTTGATTCTTCAAAGGATCCTGCAATTCTGAAAAATCGAACAACAATCTGTTCACCATGTTTCATAGTTGAGTAGTAGGAGATGGAGAAGTTCCGTTGTCCGCTTTGCGGTACGCTACCAGGAACATAGTAACCTGCGCTAACACTGTCACCCTACACACTGTGTTGATACATGATCGATATAATGTTAATGCGTAAAATGGGAGGGAAAAAATCAAAATGCAAGACGTGATGTTTGAAGAAAAAGTGCTAAATCACATACAAACAAAACTTTCTCCAGTCTTACATAAATGTAAGTAAATGAAGTATGTACTTTGTATGATAGAAAACCTTCTGTTAAATACTAGTTGCCAATGATATTTATGGAAGCAGTGTTATATTTATTTCAAATGAAATTAGCTTGAAACGAAGTTCATTGGAAAGCAAATGTGAATGTGTATACTGGCTCCACGGGCACACCCTGAAGGGTAAGTATTAGATAAACGGTGGCCACGGACATGCCCTTGACCTTCACCGCCTCTGGCGGAGCGGCCGATGAAGTTGAAAACTGTTAGACAACGAGGGAGGAAAGGACTTGTTACGTTGAAGATGATGATGATAATTATTATTATTATTTATGGTGAAAAAACTATCCAACACTATACGTCACGGGCAAAATAAAGTACTTAACTCTCCGGAAGTAAGTAATCTTCCCTATATTTGTTTGAAGTGTCCTGGGAAAAGCAGTAGGAGACTACAAACCTGACAAAAACTTATCCAGTTTTTATATAATGTATGTATACTCGTTTAGACAAATTTGGATATAGACAATATTAAAAAGAAATTAACACACCAAAAAGAATAAAATTTAAATTATCGCGATGTAGGAAAATTAAAACATGATGTGAAATGAAAGGGGCAGGATACAAAAATTTCGGTTGTGGGAAAGTTTTCTAGTTCAGAGCAAGAAAAAAGAATTCTCCAAGAAAACCTAACAAGTCAAGAGTTTTCTGATCTCTACATATTCCTTTCCTACTGTGATATGGGCAAAATGAAATTTATTAATGATTTTCGAAATTCACGTTCAAAATTATATAGATCCACTTCAAAAGATATTAGTGAATAAACTGTTTCCATGGGATTTTTTTCCAGAGAAGCAAGTGAATGAGAAATAAATGATGTAAGATGCTTGAAAGTTAAAGAAATTTCTATTTTTTCCTGTTCCTGGAAAGATACAGTCATGTGGTTAAGTACGAAATTTTATTACCATATTTTGAATAAATAATTGTATTTAACAATAAAAATGAGTCCAGCACATGACGAAAAGCACACATTCAGTCAAACATTATTTCTATCTCATTTTACATTTGAAATTCAAGCTCATGCTCCCCATTTTAACAAAAAAAATCGTACAGTCTTTGCGAAACGACTGTAAGCCAGTGACCACTTGACCTTCAATCAAAGATTCTTTTAGATACAAGACGAAGAGTCAATAATATCTTGTTCCATGATTAACTAAGCACGCTGATTGCTACGACATTAGAAAATCTTATCACAACCAAAATCTGGTAGAACTTTATAACGTTTATAAATATATAAAAATTATTTACAATTCTGTTACATTTAACTCATAATAAATCTGTATTATTATAACATCACACAAATAAATAAGTGTTTTCATAATTTTGAAGAACTGGTATACCTGCAAAAGAAAATTCGAGAAGAAAAAACCGTTGGGTGTTGGACAAAAATTAATGCGGTGTCATCTTGTAGTTTTTGTATATATGTTACTTTTTATTCGTGTTTTTTTTCGTGGAGCATCGTAAAAATGCATAATTTGTGAAACTCGCACGAGTAGCGGATGCGCAGGGCAAAATACGTTTTTAGGTTGCATTACGATGAGCTCTTTACGGCACAAGTATGCGTCGCGTCGTAACAAAAGAAATGTATATTTTTGGTATTGTCTACATTTATTAGTAAACTAAAATTAACAAAATTCTCTGAAATCATAAAAAAAAATTATATTTCAAAGAAATTGAAATGTTGGCACTTCGTTATCAATTTATCTAAATTCTGAATTTAGCGGGAGATATATTATAAAACAAATTTAAATTTTGGATTCGGTGACTGAAAAAAACACATAAAAATCAGTCAAAAATAAACTCTTCATCTACGTATTCCAGGTAAGTCCCCTTTTGACAAGACTAATAATATTTTCATGAAGTTTCATGTGTCGTAGCTATCCTCATGAATCAGCTTNCATAAAAATCAGTCAAAAATAAACTCTTCATCTACGTATTCCAGGTAAGTCCCCTTTTGACAAGACTAATAATATTTTCATGAAGTTTTATGTGTCGTAGCTATCCTCATGAATCAGCTTTGGTGATTTTCATTCTGCAGACCTTAGAACAGTAAGAAACGAAGATAATTGTTCCATGTATCGTCTCATCGCGGGCACAGCCTCTCGCGACGGTCTCTCTCTTCTTAATTAAGCGGAGGCGCACCCTAGGGTCACGTAGGGCCGTGAGGGTCAACGGGTAATGAAGCCTGTGATCTCCAGATATCAAACGCCCCAGTCCACGTCGGCATGCAGTCCTCTGTTTCTAATTACTGCTTCTAGATGTTGCCACTGTTGACTAGAAGCATGACTCGGGAAATTCTGTTCTCACCGGTTCGGGAAATTTTCGATAGAGCAACGAACTACAAATGATAGACGTTTGTCGAGGGACGACTCGAACAGAACTATTGCCCTCAAAGCGCGGAAAAGAAGAATATTTTCTGTAGACTTTGACTGTAATTAATTTCTAGACGACATAATTGTCAACAGCACAGCAATCTATCCCTCAATAAATTGTTAAGGGCAATTAAGAAACACTGACACCTTTGTCAAAGAAGTCCCAGAGATAAGAAAAAGCATGAAGGCAATAGCTGCTCCCAATCAAAAATCGTAACAAAGAAGTACACGAACTCTGCCTATTCTGTTTCCATGTCTGTTCACTTTTGAATTAATAATTATGATTAAATCACTGAATATGATTTCTTGATAACAGGTACAATAACATTATCTACAACGAAAATAATGTGTTTTCTGCGTTTATCCTTTAATTTGTTGTTGTTAAGCAAATCCTTCTATTTTGCCTCAAGTGGGACAAAGATTTGTGATATTGGGACAGGTATCTGATGTATCTGATGAGACAAAGATCTAGATAAATATGTTTACGGAAATTCGAAAATTTTATGTGAACGAATTTTTTTAATTTTTGAATAGATGTAGTAAAAAGGAATATACTCTCTTAATTTCCAGTCTTCTTTGAGCTCTTCATCGATTTTCAAGTTCCATACGCCTGAAAAACTGGAAAGTGCGTCTCTTTACTTGATTCTTCTTAACACACCTTCTCATAACTCTGTACTTAACACATATTACCTTCTTTTTTGTCTATCCATACTAACATATAAAGGCGAAAAGCAAACGTGTGTCTGTTTGCTAAGTATTCACCACTAGACGATTGAACCAATCGTGACGAGGAGACAGTTCAGAAGTTCAGGAAGCACATAGGCTAACTTTTATTTTGAAAATGTGTAGAAAGAAAGACGGAAAATGGTTTTGACGATAAAATTTGATGAAATAGGGGGGAAAAGAGGTATATTCGCTTACGCTGCTTAAACGGTTAGAGATAGGTGATAACTATAAGTGTCAATCTTCAAAACCATTTTCTGTCTTTCTTTCCACACATTCAATTTGCGAGACCTGAGTTCGAATCACGGTCCCGTCACCTATTTTAATTCAACATAACATGACTTAAAATATAAGTGTTAAAATATTTTAAGATATTAATTTTAAGAAGAAAACAATCAATCATCATCGAATGTATAGGATTTTTTATTTGTGCATTTTACAAAGATAAAAAACAGTAAATCGTAAAAATTTTACGAATAGTTTTGATTTTACACGCAATTTAATCATACGGTGCTCGTTGTGTCTCGCCTCGGAAGCGAAAATTCGACCGGTGCGGTTCCCGGCGAGTGGGTTCGTTCTGAAATGTTAATATGAATAGAGACACTTCCGATGGCACTTAGGCCACAAGTGGGGGAGGGTAAACATCCCTAGGAACACCATGGGTGGAGTGGGAAGGGAAGGACTTGTAAGGAAAAGACGGGTTTAATCCGTGGATTTGGGGACCTTTCGGATAAAGTGTCATGATACCGTATATGTACAAACAGATGAGGGTTAAATACCCCTAATGGTGATGTGGTGAGATAGATTATTTGGCGGATTTTCTATTGATTTCTTTCTCTCACGAACATCTTTGCGTTTCTTAATCAACGGTGGATTCATCCAAGGATATATTTGTTTTTGCTGCTGGAGATGAAACTGAAAATGGTGTATACAATAGAGTTTTGAATTAAATTCGTATTATTATGAATTTGTAAACTTAGGACACTGTACATATGCTTTTAAAAACCAGTAAATCAAAGTATTTTGATCTTACAATATAGTTAGATTCACTTTTTTTCTGAGTAAAACAAGATTGGTCTAAGAAAAATACCAGGCAACGCCGAGTAATCAGCTAGTGTTTCATAATTTAATGAATTATGAAATATATTTATTATTTTCCACGAAACGAATTTATAAAATACTTAATGCTACAGTTCAACGGAGAATGACTTACTTGAACGAAGTTAAATAAGTAAAATCTTAATTTTTTTCTCTCAGAAGTCTCCATTTCGTCATTATTATCAGGACAAAAGTTATTGAAATTGAGTTGATCCCCAAATTACGTTATCGAATTAATTAGTCCTGACGATACATGTTATTAAGATGCCTGGGTAAAAGCGAAAAGAGAATTTTTATGATTCAAAAGTACGTGTTTTCACTTAAGAAATGACAATGAAAACACGAAGAATTGTCTATAAATACTACAATTAAAATACAAAAACATCAATTACAAGGTCTCATTGTAGTTATAATAAATGGGGTATTCGTCGATTCGTCTCTCTTCTGAGATCCGCTTCAAGCATCTACTTAAGAATAAATAAAGAACCTGGTGATATAATCATTCGGACATCAAGTTAGTTTATGCACGCCGAATCAGAGACGTGTTATTATAAGGTGTATAGTTTTTTATTATCCCATCAACTAAATTATCTTCGGTAAATCAAAACTTTGAGATATCTTTCTCTTGACAAAGCACATACATATTATAGGACTTAGTAACTTTAAACATTATGCTAAGAAATCAATATGAAGTAGACTAAGTAAAATCATTGTGTAAAAATTAAATAATATTATAAATTTTGGATTCCATCCTCATTAATTAATTAGTACGATAAAAAGCATGATCTCGTTGTAGTTATATATTAAAATATTATGTTTCTGTAGTAGTTTACACACTTTAATACCATACACCCGATTCTTTTACATATTCTTTATTAATTATGGTTTTAATAATATACGCCTGGTGATCAGAATCACGGTTGAAACTTATAAAAGCAAACGTTAAATTTTCACATTTATTTTACTTCAATGGTCATTTAATAATTTAATTAACTTCAAGGGTCGTATTTCTTGAAAAAAAAACAACTAAATATTAAACATCAAATAAATATGATGCTTTTAACTTACTTAGAGCCATTTTCAAGCAAATTTATGTATTATTGGTAATTAGTGCTGGCATTGTTAGCAGACTGGCATTTGAAATTACTCCATAACATTTTTTAATAAAAAATTTATACCAGATGAGATAAGTGTACAACCTACGTAAAATATTGATTCCTTAATACAACTGTCAAGAAATCACAAAGCGTTATCAGCACACTAATTTTTTTTAATTGTAATCAATGTTTAAAAAGTTGTAGAAATGTAAGAGAATTATGTTGTTTTATACACCCACCCCTCAAAAATAACATCAAATTTTGTAACCATTTGATAAATTCTCTTTATAAGTAACAGGACATTGAATATTAATCATTTTTTACCGAGAAAACTCATTTTAATGAAAAATCATTGCGTGAAGGAAGAAATATTGTCGAAAATATAGTTAAGACTTGGTCGTTGGTGGTTCTATCTAGAAAGCTCGAAGCAATCGCACGTAACGTGCAATTTGAATTGAAGATATGCTATGTAATTTCAATGCAAAAGAGATTCTGCGAAGGAAAATATCACTTTCCAGCTAATATCATGAGGTTCAAAATGACGCGTAAAATTAAGCGCTCAAAAAACGTGTTTACGCCGCATGAGAAATGTATTCATTACTAGTCAATCGAAACATTTCGAGCTAGAAAATCTTAAACCCCTGTCCATATATTATCGAAAATAACTCTTCTCCTGAAAGGTATGTTTAATTTATACATTTGTTTGTCTTTACGTCATCTTAAATCACCCATCATGCTCCTACCGAACTGAGAAAAAATTTTACGACACAGGTTTTTCAGCTCAGGATTGAGTTAATTAAAATATTGGTTATCTCATCGAAGATAAATGTTGAATTCAAGTACAAGCAGAACTGAAGGAAGATATGATTTAATAGCTTGTTTGGAAGACCTCGTATACGCGAAAAAAAAAGGAAATAGTAAAAGCAACTCATGACAAGTGTGTATCCGTGCGATAAGAAATATAAAAACCAGCCGAACGTGTCCGAAGGAGAATGAGCTAGCGGAATAAGCAATTTGGGTGACGGAGCAGTGTGTGGAGAATGCTAGTCGCGCGCTAAACATTCGGACGGAGACGCCGTTTTTCTCCCGCACTCTCATTCTTCTCAAGGACGATTCCACTCTTGAATCTCGTTTTCCACGAGATAAATCTTTTCAATCTCGTTTCTTAGATTTTATCCCCTATGTATTGTAGTTGAGGAATGTGTGGTTGACGCAAGTGGATTTGCAGAAGAAATGGGGATACAATAAGCAGAAAAAGCAAAAACAAAATCGTTCAAGAAATGTTTTTGAATGTCCGTGTTCATTGCTCCGGTGTAAAATTGCTGCAATGATCTATATAATTCATTAGTAAGAAAAAATTATGTAGTGTTATATGATATTAATGATAGATGATGCATTCGGAAAAAATGTACAACTGTCTTTTCTACAATTGACTCATCTCAATTTCTCATCTTTGTTGAGTGTTTAATGAAATTACTACTTCCACATCCCCCTAAGATTAGAAAAAGCTCTTCTCACAAGAAATCAAGCCGCTATTACGAAATGTCAATAGAAGGAGCCCTAGGCTACTATCCTTCATTGTCACCACTTTTTGTATCTTGATTTTACCAAACAAGCGTCATTAAGGTGCACTTATCAAGACACTCAAATGCCAGGTTTTGCTAGAATTTCAATTATACCTTTGCCAAATCTTCTTAAAATCATCTGCTACCTCATTTATCATCTCTCAAGGATCATTTCATGTGGCCTTCAAAAACACTTCGCACAGTGGGCACAGGACAGGCAGTTTGGGAAACATTTTTCGTTTTGATGAAACACAAATCTCATACTACAGAGAACTAATATTATCGAATTAATTTTTTTAAACAGCAAAGATTTAAAATTCTTTTATCTAAAAATAACGTGTAATTATGTTAAAATATCCATATTTATAAACAACACTAATGCCATAATAATGAAAATGAATTCAAAAAATAAAAATGACAAGTAAGAAGCGACGAAATTCCATTTACGTGTGATATATTGTCAAGGCACAACAGCAAAGTGTCTGGAGAATCCTCGAACTTTGCACGTGAATTTAAAAGAGGTATTTTGAATGCAAATTGGGGAAAGGTGAACCACGTGTTCTGAGAGCGAGAAGAGAAAAGAGTTGACAGCTTCTCCGTAGCACTTTAATGCGTAGTCTTTTGTCTCGGATAGCATGCGCAGGGTTAAGGAAGGTTAGTGACCGTCAGAACATACGTCAGTTCAGTGAAGAATTGATTCAATAGTTTGTAAGAGTAAAGTGTGCATAACGAAAATATTGGCGAAATAAAACAGATGATCTCAATTTTTTGCACACAATTGGATACTTCAAATTTAACATTATGTATGACCTCTTATTTTAATTTTGTGTGTGTTAACAGCGTGACGTCATAAGAATCACTTAGCATAAACTTGAAAGATTTAGTATACAATCACTCACAAAAATATTCGGTAAATCTCATAATGTCGCCGATTCTATTTCCCCTGTTAAATTATGAATTAAAATTAAATCAAGGAAGACGAAACAAAATATTGTACGTGAACGAATATTTTTGTGATATGCTTTCTTTCGTGAAAATGCAATTATATTTATTTCATTTTAAATGAATTCTTTGTTTCACTTTTCGTACACTTAGTATTCAGAAATGTTCAATGCAAATACCTTTTGTTTTGTTCTTCTTCTGTTTCATTCCTATCCTTCCTCTTTGCAGAGAAAATCAAAATCGTTGACTTTATGAGAGTGATCGAATATTTTTGTGACTGTATATAAAGTATGCAGTAGAAGTGATAACGTTTAAATTTATAAAACTTATTATAGGATATGTAGATAAATGCTTTCATACATTATGTGAATTGAATTGAAAGTCATTATTGTCAAAGAAAATTTACGCCAGTTGTCTATAAACAATTAATATCCTGAGTGATAGAATTATTTATGCCGACAGTAGAAATTAGAGCTGTGGCGTTTCCCATCCCCAGAATCGATAAAATTATTCTTCAAAAATGACAGAAAATTTTGAAACGTTTTCTGTTTCAGTAATTATTTAGAATATTTCCACCACGTTGGTAGACAAATCAATTTTCCAATTTTTGTGTTGCTGTCAAGATATTTGACTTAAGTGTTGTGATGTATGAGACCTGTTTTGTTCTCTCTAATAGAAAAGAAAATTAGATCAAGTGGAACTTTATATCTCATTACGTTTTGTGTGTCATTTCCAATTTTTAAAGTAGTCATTTGAAAATTTGACTACACTACTAATTGAATAAATTTTTTTTAATGAATTATTTGTTATTACAAACATATTTATTTAATTTATCTTTGGCTATGAATCATTTCGTCTAATCCGTATCGAAAAATCGAAGGATCACTTCAAATTAACTCTCACGTAAATAGTTAGGCATTTTCATGCATTGAACTAAGAAATGTGCAGGTGGGAAGTTGCAGTAAACTACAATTATCGTGATTTTGTTTGGCAGATTTTCCCGAACTGTGACGTGTGAATTCTTCCACCGGGGTTCGAGAAGTCTTTCTTTTTTCTTTTTCTTTTTTGACGGATTTCGATAGACCATTTTATAAATCAAATGGTGTTATTATTGTGAAATTAAATTGAATATACAATTATTTTATTAATGCCACAAATATCAGCATTCATAAATTCTGTTTAGCAGTAATATTCAATATGTATGTTCCATTATGTCGAGGTAGTCCTTACGACCTTTGAATTCTTTTAGTGTCTTTGTAACTTGTTAAAAGATTTACAGACCTCTGTTCAGTTCTAGAAACACGTAAAAATCATTTACATAACTTGATATACATCAAAATATAAATACATCACAAATATACTATAAAAATTATAAGGAAATGGTGAGTAACTCTGCGATGACGATTTGTATGTTTTAAAATATTGCAACATTGGGTAACCGTTGGTTGATTTAAGTCCAAAATTGAGTAACTTTACGTTCATTCCTTGGTTTTTGGTATTAAATTAGTAAATAGAGTCTGAATTTGCACAACTTAAATCTATGGGACGTCGAATAACCGGAGCGCCACGGTTTGTGCGCAATGTCACTATTCATCGAGACCAAGGTATCCAATCATTATCCACCTACATCATTTACCTCACCACAAAATTCTTCAAAAAAATTTACTCAGCTCCAAATATTTCCACTATTCCCCTACGACATACCTCATCTTCTACATCCAGGATTCAGAAAACCTACCCAAAAGATCATATAAAACAACATGCCTGCAATCCTTTCACTCTTCATATCCTCAACTTCATGTAAATTACCATAAACCTCGTGTTAAGCTATCTTTCATGCGAATACCACTAACTTTGTATAAAGTTTACTCAGGAGCTTAATTGGCAAACATGTAGTTATTATTTCATATTGGATTTATATTATCAATATTCTTTAACCACACATGTGAAGCCTTCGGGTTGATCTGTGAAATAAAAGAAAAAAATCTATGGGAAACGGGTCGACGCATGTAGAACAGCTCCTCTATGAAACACGATCTCAGGTTGAGTCGTGTGGATGCCGATGCATCGGCGCCCCACGAAAGCTCGTCGAGCATCCGGCAATGCGTTCCTAGCCTTGAACCCGTGACCCCCGCGCGTGAGCGTCGTACGCAAAAAGGTCGCAAGTTCGGCGTTGAATGCGCGGTGACGTACGCGACAATGCGAAGTCACCTGGCTAGCTTTAGGNCGTTGAATGCGCGGTGACGTACGCGACAATGCGAAGTCACCTGGCTAGCTTTAGACGGCGCAGTTCGCGGCGCTGCGGGCAGGCGGTTCCTCGAACGGAGACACACGTAAACACAAGATAAAAAACACGACTTGCCGTGTTTGACTGCCGTTGGCGGAGGTACACAACGGAGACGCGGCAGCTATAATATGTGCACGGTGTTCATAAATCTTCAATTCAGAATTTGCATACGTTGCAGCAAAATAATATCTAAAATCGCAGAGAATTTATAACTAGCAAAACTCATCACATTGCTATAGTTCAATAAGTTGAAAAAATCGATATTATTTTTCTATGACGATACAACTGATATAAGCCATTTCAAATCAAAATGTTTTTGTCAAATCACATGTGAGTTACTCTACATCAATGGGAAATAAATGTCCAATTCGCCCTATCCTCATAGGTTCAGATTTTTTCAATTTATTTTTTGCTAGTACTAATTAATTGATACAAATGAATTAGATCATTTAACATCATCAGCTTCAATGTGTATGAGCAGATAATTATTTATTTACGAATGTTTCCTCACTCCTTTGTCACTTCATGTCCCACAAGTTTGTCATTTTTTTAAATTCACGTATGTCAAGGTAAAGATGATCTTACACGAGCGGTTGATGTGGTTACAATCCTGTGGGCTCTCATAGAAATCAATGTAACTACTTCATTGTTTAATAAACTCAGTTGTTTTGTGTACACACATTGGAATTGTTGAAAACGTGGAGTGTTTATGGACCTCACTCCTTTGTGTACTGCAAATTTCCCCATTTCCGTAGAACCACCCAACTTCTCAAGTGAAGTAATTGAACTGATGTATGTTTCTTCCGTGTTCCTACACGTGGAGAAGATATGTGATAACGGCGACGTGCCGGTAATCGAACCCGGTGCTCCTTCTTCGCTCGAGTGTTAACCACTACACCACTTGATCGTCTTACACAACTGTACACCGTTTCCACACAGGCCTATTTGAGCTGCACATTAAAAAATTGTATTTACAACAATATCTTTGGCACTCTTGTCTTTTCTATTTCGTATAATCGAGTACAATATCTTGAACACGGTTTATGTGAAATAATTACAATTGCTGTTGCTATCTATAATGTTAACTGGAAATGAATAATCGCCACAAACAAAGTTTAGGGTTTAAATTTTTGAAATACCTCTAAAGTCCTTGAATCATACGAGCGCATACGAGAGTCAATGTCGCTTGCGCTCCATGGAGCTGCAAGGACTTGCTCTTACTCCAACCCAGAGAACAGAGAATAAAATTTTCACAGAGACATTTTCTTCTAAGAACAACATTAAAATAATTCAATTTAAGTACTTATTTTTTCAACCGAAATTTATTTCGATTTCTCCTTTTGGCTGATTTCGGTTGAAAATATTATGACTCATATAATTCGCTTGAAAATATATTCAATTGTATCTTTCAAAGCAACTGAAAGTTCCGAGAGTACAATTATGTATAATTGAAAGTTCTGTGAGTATTAATGTGAGTCACAATCTCAATAAAATGGATTGTTATGGATTAGTATTTTCCAACATGTGTTAACTACAACATGCAGAAGCTGATATTACCTTGTACTGAATTTGTAGTCCAGGTCTCTGTCACAATTTGACCAGAAAGTATGGCTATAAATGGTGACGATAAAATAACCTTACCTCTCATGAATTAACCGATCACAACATTGTTGCCTATTATTGGGAAACTCGTGTACGTTTTACGAGAGAAGTAGCAAAATATTATTACTGATTTAAGGTTTTTAACTGGAATGGTATTTTCCAATTTTATCCCAGTGCCCCTGATATAGTATGTCAATAATTATTACACGTGCTTAGAGGTTCCTAATAATTATATAATTGTGTTTAATTATTTATTTTAATTTTTGATAGTAATGGCAGTACTATTAATAAAACACTACCTATTTTTAGATAAAATCAACTTCATGTTAAGTATCACTGCCTCGCGTTGTGTGTTTCGGTATTCGTCTTGCTCAAAGTGATGTGCATTATTATATCGCAGCAAATGAAACTTATATTGTTTAATATTGTGAACATCCCCCATAAACTACAAAATGATACAAATTTTCCCACTGAAAGTTAGAAGGCGACGAGGTTTGTTTTCGAAACAACTCACGCTTTTACCGTCACATCGCAGACGATTTCGAAGCTCTGCTGTTTCCACCTCGGAGATCGCTGCTCGCGTTTGGCCCATGTGAACCGCTCAGATATTCAAAGTAACACAAGTTTAGTTACAAGATTTCTTTACAACAGTGCAATGTAAAAATTAAAGACATTTCGAATTTATTGTTATGTGCTCCCAGCTTGTAATATATTGAACTTTGCAAAAAAGAAGAAAAAATTAATTCCTTCCTGTTCAAACTTCGTGTGTTATATAAATTAGCAATTTTTTTAACTTTCTTGAGCTGGGTATATCTATTTCTGTTGATGATGCGATGAAGAGTATTGTTTTCAACGAGTACCAATGACGCGTGGTCTCATACTCTCGTTACAACTCATTCAACACCTACATTAGTGGTTCAAAACAATAGAGGAGTCCGCATTAGCATACATCCACAATGAACGAGCGAAGATATAACATTGGTTTTGCAACAGTGAGTCATGTTCCTCCAGTCTACTCCTTATACGAATGAATAGCTCCCTAGATACGCAGGCAGATGTTCCAAGAGAAGCTACAAAGGTTTGATGTCGGGGAAATTCTAGTGATATAATTACGCTTTGCATTGACCACCTTTTCGATTATTTCGGGACAGTTCCGAATTTGTATATTACTTACCGAAAATTTGACACTATGCCACGCATTATGATTAGTGTAACTGTTTTCATAATAAAAAAGAAATCATGTAGAGGATGTCCGAATACGCAAATGTGACACCGATGATGTGCCGAATCGTTGTCTTGAATGTGTATTTCCTTTATTTTTAACTCTTTTTCGCAATTCTACATTTTCATTAGATTCATACTTAATTATACGGTCTGCAAAGCAAGGAAATTTCGTAATCCTTGCTATCTGGCTCACCAAATAGAATTCCACCACATAACAAAAATCTCGCGATGGAGCATTTCTTTCTCATTCTCTGTGTTAATTAAATCGAACTTTTCACTAATTGTTTAAAATATTAACTGACTTTTCAACTTTCAACGAACACAGATACTCGCACTGTCCGAGAAATCGACCAGTGTCCCGGAATTCAAAGAACAGACAATGATCCCAGTGCACACAAGTTCCTCGGGGTTCATAAAATGCTTTCGTTTACTTTTTCATCCACGCAGCGTAATATTAAAATCTGAGAGAGGTTTTCAGGATACTTTCTATACGTATACGAGCAGAGATGGTAACGAAATGGTGGAGTTCGTTTGATTTAAAATGCAATTTTGTCCCGGTCTATCTTGCGCCATCACATATTATGATAATCTTACTGACACGAATTAACTCACTTAGCAATCACATTTTTTTGTTTTAAGAATTCTACCCAAATGATGTTTCTGGACACCATCCCCATCCTGGCCCGGGTTTTTCTCCGTTTTTCCTTCGGGTAGAGGCGGATTTATTATACAGGTTCTCTAGGCTTTGTTTAGGGGCGTGTTTATTGTAACAATAAATCGTAAATTTAGTGGGTTTTTTTCAACTCTCATGATTTTTAAACACTAGAATAATCTATAGTTCGATAATAACTTGACAATGTAATTTTTTGCGTAAAATTACAAACATATTGACAATCTATTAGTATTATAACTCGCAGCTAACTTTTTGTCTTATTTGGAACTTATGCTGGAATTTTTTGAATCCGCCTCTGCCTTAGGGCCCTTGATCGGAATTGATGGGATGGTCCCTTGCTTGCTTCCGGAGAGTAAATTAGTTTATTGTCCTCCACCTGGTCATACGCAGCTTGTACTGTTTTTTGACAATAAATTTATTATTATTATTATTATTATTATTATTATGGATCAATGTATTTTATTTATTATGAATAAAAGTGTTTTGACATGAGAGTTTTCACTTACTATCGTTCATTGTATTATAAGTTTCTAGTTCGTAATGACATCACGAACCTTTCTTTTTCTTTTTTTGTTGTGTTTGTGATTTGGTTCATAATTCAATTTTCTTTCTTATACGATTAACGATTCAAATAGTTCCATATTATCAGAATCCTACACGCTTTTTTTGAATATTTTTGTAATGAATGTCATTTGTAATAATATAAAATTATCGAATAATACTTAAAACTACGACAAATAGTACATCATTACGTGAACATAAAAATTGAATGGAATTTATCTACCTAATTGTGCAATTTTTTACCTAAAGAAGAAAAAAACATTTTCTACACATGTACACTTCCACTATAAAACTATTATTTCTGTAACTCTATGTAACAGCACACCACAAGCCCATATGCGATGAGCGTAAGCTTTTGGGTAGAAGCGGGATTCAGCCATAAACCACAACTTTTATGGTAGAGTTCGCTGCCACCAGCTTGGTTCCCCCAAGCAATCAAACACACGTGTAATAACAATAAAACATTTAATTCAAATTAAATAGAGATCTGAATATTTACAAATGTAGACAAACTCGAAAATCAAAAATACAAGTTTGAATTTGTTATTACAACGATATTGCTTATCTAAAAGCAATAATTACACACCGATATAAATACGGGTGTTATTAATTAACTCGGAAATCTACCCAGATTATCCGAATTTCAAAAGTTTCTAAGTTGCTATCCCGAAATAACTAACTGTTCCAAGTTTCGTCATTCGCGCCTATAGGAAAGTGATAGAATTACCGCAGCAATTCTCAAAGGTCTGACGACCAAAACTAACCAAGTCACGTCTCAGTGCCCGGGATCTTCCTAACCACTTCCGCAGAAGTCTCAAGTCTGAAGATGACAAAGTCTCAAAAATCAATTTATACAGTTTCTTAGGTCATGTGACTACACCCTCAGCTTCTCAGAAGACTGCGTCTTTTCGGCTGAACATTATTTTTGGACACAGCTGGAATATTCCATTTACATTCACTTTTCTTTTCAGAGGTCTTTCCTCTCAATTTTCAGAAGTGGGGATCTGGTCAGTCACTACACAATGAACAGAAAGTCCTTTAGCGGTATTTTCCTTATTCGGCGGAGACGCGACCGGCTCTTAATCGCCTTAGGAATTTCCGCTAGCAAAAGGCTTCGAAATGTTAATATTGCAAAATCTACAGGTTGCACTGGTCATGATGTTACACTCTTGATGAGCATAAATTCTTCAGTGCTTGATGAATTACATATCCATCAGTTAGTGGTATCAATACAGTTCTTCGTTTGCATTTTATTAAAAAATTAACAAAGGAGTTTTAGAAGTACAACTCGTACTTCTAACCCGAAAGCGATAGCGAGCGAAATCATTGGTACACAGCTACTTTCATCTACATGCGACATGCATTAAATTATTTATGAGATGGTCTGAATTCAAGGTGGATGTAAATTCTACATAGAATACCGCACAGTTTTTAAACCGACAGATTTTTCACACATTACTCATTCTTCATCGATGTGGAAAGGACCGTGTCTTCCGCATTGGCTGCGGTTGTCTCGGCTGCGTATCTCATTAGCACACGTCATCTCTTGCGGCAGCGTCGGCATTGCGGCTAACACGAGATTCTGCTTTCGCGAATGGCAGGCGGATGGCACGTGCGACTGAATGGAAACAGTACGGAATGCAGAATGATAATTGTGAAGGGAGATTTTCCGTTCTATAAAGATCAGAATGGATTTTATTTGTTTTATACCTGAGAAATGTACCCCAAAACACGAGAAACATTTGAAAATTAAAAATAATTTCATAAAAAAATATTACTTCCATGGTATTACTATCAATACATTCTAGTACACGTTTTAGTACTTATTACTAGGTTCGTTTCCCAACATTGAAAAATTAAATAATACTGAATGGCAAATAAATGAAGAATTCACCTAACATTATTGACAATACAAACAACCAATGAGATCAAGACGTCACAAGTCAACGGTACACAAATATTTACATAATTGTTAATATTGACTACACTCATTGACTTATACAGATAAAATTCAATTTACAAAAGTCTAATTGATTATGTAACCGTAGAAAGACGTTAAAAAAGCTAATCGTATTGACATATTCTGCATTTGGCAACACGTTGATTGAAGTATTAATAAATTACCACACAAGTGTAGTGTCGAGTTCTTGTAATATTTGAAAATCGAAAGCACTTTCGCCGACATAGTAGGAATTGTGTGGTTGTGGCGAACCGAGGCGCTTTGGACATAACTGTCATAGAAGTAAATGCCATAAACATTAATGTCTAAACCACCTCAGAATGCAAAAGCCTGAAGTTTCCGGCTACGGGGTCAGACAGAAAAGTTATGAGACTGGCAACACTACAAGCGATCTGGCAACGCTACGCTGTTGTCTTTGATAGGGCACGTGTATCAGTACCCTACCATAGCTCAGTGCGAGTTTCAACTCCTTCCGTTAACTACGTGATTTTTGTGACTGCTATTAGTGAAGTTGTGTTTTGGTTGTGCGTCAAGCAAAATGGAACAGCGGAATTTGGAGCAACGTTGTGCCATTAAATTTTGTGTTAAGCTTGGAGAATCGGCAAGTGTGACGTTTGAAAAGTTAAAACAGGCCTATGGGGAACATTCTTTATCCCGAGCTCAAGTTTTTCGCTGGCA
>NNCF01126366.1:578803-620556 GCA_002313205.1 Laupala kohalensis | reverse complement strand
TTTTTGGGCAGAAGGGGAATCGTCCACAAAGAATTTGTTCCTCCAGGACAAACTGTCAACCAAGTTTTTTATAAAGACGTCCTTGAAAGGCTTAGAAAAAGAGTCATTCGCATGAGACCAGACATTGCAGACAAATGGATGCTCCATCATGACAACGCCCCATGTCACAGTGCCCTCTCCATAACAGAATTTTTGACCTCATAAGGCATTCAGGTGGTTCCCCAGCCCCCCTATTCACCTGACCTCAGTCCCTGTGACTTTTTACTTTTTCCTAAACTGAAAAATATCCTCAAAGGTCGTCATTTCGGGACTGTAGAAAACATCCAAAAGAGTGTACCGGACATACTGAAGACCATACCGGTTAAAGACTTCCAGCGCTGCTACCAACAATGGGAACAACGTCTCCATCTGTGTGTAGCTGCCCAAGGGAACTACTTTGAAGGGGATAACATTGATGTTTGAAAAAAATAAAAACTTTGGTAAATAAAAAATCAGTCTCATTACTTTTCTGCCTGACTTCGTATGTCGTCAAAGACCTTTCACTTTAAAAAAACGAACTTGATTGTACACTATACTTGAGAGTTAATTTACGTACATACTTCTAGAGATAAAATATGAACATACTTCTCAATCATAAGTTTATAATCAAATCATTCAAATACAAAAAAAGCATTACTTATCATTCATATTTAGGTCTTCTCATTTATCGCTCCTGAAATGTTGTACTCATTTATTTATTCATTAATTTGTTTGGTGTCAAGAGACATGTTTTAGTTCCTTCATTTTCATCCAGAACTTCGATTAAAATACTCATCCTTCTGTGTATATCAGTTGCACGTATTAGGCAGCAATATTTTGTATTTTAAATTGTGTGAGTAAGTAAACAAAGAAAATTTTGTGGAGCTTCATCCCTCCGTGTCGTTTAGATATAAAAACCAATTTCAATTATTTTTTTGAGGAACATTCATGTCAGTCGTTTACGATTCGATAATAAGCATGGTGGTTGGTAAAGTGTGTAAAAAAGACACTTAGCGAACTTCTTAAGGTTCAAAGTAATCGAAAACTTGGTAAATTAAAATGAGCATGTCTTATTTTGTACGAGTGATAGAAGAGAAAATTTACAGCCATTTCTTGAATAAATTAAGAGTTACTATAATATTTAAAAATAGTTTCGATTTCATTGTTCAACGTAAATATTCTTTTTCCATGATATAATATTCGTCATGGTGTAAAATATAACTCTCGAATGCTGTGACGAAGCAAAGTGAATCGATGACTGAGCGTAACCAATATCAAACTCTGTCCAAAGAATTCAGCTGGCGATTAGATTTCACATCGATTCAGCTGGCGATTAGAATACGGAAAGTTGCCAGCAATTGGGACGATTTGGCTGCAATTTTTTCCCGCGCCGAATTTCTAAACTGACATTACAATTTTCAATTCTTACATCATCTGATTAGCAAAAAGCAAGAATTCAATTTCATTATTATTACACTGATTGTTATTTTCTCTCAAGCGTGTACCTGGTATATAGGTCAGCTGAGGGAATGATACTCCAAGCAGCTGTCCACATCTATAATTCCTGTAAGAAATTTGTGACTATTTTGCATGTATTAAGTATAATGGATTTCTGCATGACAACTACGACTGAGAATTTAACTGAGATTTGCTGTGAAGTAGATTACGTACAATTCCTGTATTTATTATAGGAAGAATTTGGGTGCGAGTTTTCCACTGCTGTTGAATTTGGAATGCTAGGTTGCTGTATTTCCTAATTTTCTCTGCATAGATCTTTTGAATGTTGACATTATTGGGGATGGCTTCATCAATGATGAGTATTATTTTATTCTTTTGTCTACGAAAGTTAAGACAGATCTGTTGTGTTCTCAATTATTATTATCATTATATCTAAGCCACATATGCCAACCGATGTACATATTTTCGTTCGACTGTAATGTGATGTCATCATATCTTGAAAAGTTTCGTGCTGCAAAATATTGCAACGCTCCAGCTGTGTCCGTATCCTCACTTTTACTCTTCCCTGCGCGTATAGAAACAATAATGATATTTCGGCTTATATGTAAGCTTTTTAACAATTTTTAGAAGATATTTGTTTATTATGTTTTTCCGGCTCACGTGTTTGGTTTCGGCCTACGAATGCTTTAGCGGATGCTCACTCCAACATAAAATTACCAATCTGAACTGTAGTGTATTTCCAGGAGCTGACACTTCTATGTCGGAAATAAGCAGATCACTCCTATTTCAACATTTGTAAGTAGGGCCTATAAATAGTATAGTAAATATAATCAGTTTTCACATTCTTCATACTTCAGTCCGCCACTCTTTCAATAATTCTTCGACCTCAATAACTGATAACCTTCGTTGAGTATTTCTTTTTATAGTGCGACTATTGTTAGGTTAACATTATGTATAAATATGACAGAGATCGTTATGTGTTAAGGTAATTCCTATGCACCAAATCATGCTTCCAGTAACAAAGATGTCATCTAATTATTTTCATTCCGGAACGCTGACGAATCGTTTTAAAGACAATGTCAATAATGGATTGATTCCTTGAATTGATATATTGGACCTTACTTGAATATTTGGAATGTTCTTACTTCAATCAACAATACGAATACTGGGATTTCTATGTTTAGATTTTCTAGTTACGAAAAGGGAATGAAAGTGACTCCGTACTATGAAATGCTTCAGTAGCTCTAGGATCGAGGTAATCACTCTATCACAAATTCGTATCCTAGAACCATCGAAAGTGCCTTGAAGATATTACGGAACACTGGATAGCCTCTGGGTGCTACACTTCATCACGACTCAACGCTACTCTCAGAAGATGGGTCTGTCAGGGAAGAGTCGGCCTTGACTGAATGGGCATTTAGGGAAATGACGAGCCATCATTACGGATACTTTCGGAGCTGTTAGGGGTATCGCTTCATCTCCTCAGAACATATTGAAAGGTGTACATGGTGGTCCTTTGATATACCGTTAGTCATTCACTTATCAAGTGAAAATAATGACATGCTTTGATGTCTTCATTGTTTTACTTCAAGTAAATGTTTCATTCGAACTTACACATAGAGATACATATTAATTCGGAGAATAGTAATTCGGAATCTTCCACAAATCATAAAACCATTAAATATTGTTGTAGTTGTATTAAACTAGACTTTCTTTCCCCTCAAATGCAAACAAAATTGTTAATGTAATTTGATTTTTATTAGACCTACATATTAGGAATTCAAATTTATTCGACTATAGCTTAAATAGAATACAAAGAATCAAGTAAATATCAAGCAAACATTAAGTATACATTAAGTAAATTATCATTAATACTCAGTACAAAACCAGTTTTAAGAATATAGGAAAAGAAAAGACAAACTGGTTTGCCAACCAAATGCCCATAGAAGACCGGGTATCATCTTTCTGAAAGTTTCAACAAAGCACCCGCTATACTCCCGATATGAGTGTACGAGACGCGTTCTCTTATGAATAGCATTCTATGTTTTACGTGACACCACGTTCAAAAACAACAAAGAAAAATGAAATTAAGTACCTCGGTAAATGGGTTCACATTAGCAAAGATATGTGATCTATTGCAGATGTGTCAGAACTTGATTCCACCAGTGTTTCTTTCACGCGCCCATTTCGCTCGGAGAGGAGGCAACAGGAGCTTATACAAAAAGAATTTGTTCTCAAGTACATAGATTCACAAATATTCCCAGTTTCCGAACGTTCAATAAATCATAATAGAATACAAGTAATATATCTATACTTCTTTACTATTACAATGAAACTTCTCTGTAACGGACACTCATCGGACCTTACCATTTGTCCCCTATTACGAAGTGTCCGCTTTTGGAAAGTTACTTCATAATAGCAGACAAATGGTAAGGTCCGATGAGTGTCCGTTACAGAGAAGTTTCATTGTAATAGTAAAGAAGTATATTATGAAGTGTCCGTTTTTGTGAAGTTACCCTCCCCCAGGGGACTTACATCTAGCAAGTACGTGTTTGGCAAACACGGGGCCCCGAGCTGAATCTACTTCCACTTACTTGTGCAAGACTCCTTCCTATCTCTTCCTGACCTTCCTTGGTCACCTCTGGTTCTTTTCGATCCCGACGCTAGGGTATCTTTCATTTTCCTCTTTCTTTTTTATTTTATTTTTATGTTTGTAATGATTTGTGTAATGTTTTGAGATATGTTGATTTTTGAGTTGTAAATCAGGAGGATTTTTAGTGGGTATGGTTGAGTCATTCGGCGAGTCCAACACGCGGGGAGAGTCATGTAGTCTCTCCCTAGTGCGTAACTGCATTTTCCCTACCTGTACAAGTTTTAAGGGCTCTAATGACCTAGATGTTGACGAGCCCTAAAGCTCCACAAAAAATTAGGAAGTTACTGTCAACGTAGTATAATAGTATAAAATGACGGGGAGTGAAACAGTGTTCGCTATCGAGAAGTGTCCGTTGTGAGAAGTGTCGTAGTTTATAAAAATGAATAGTATTTGTATTGGGTAAAAATGCAGAATCTTCAGTACCTGGGAACAAAAAGATACATATATCTGGAGGAAACTCTGAAGAACACTTTAAATGTACTTTCTGAAATATTAGTGTATTAAAAAAGAGATTACGAAAATAGCACTATAAGGATGAAATTAGCATAGCGGAGATCTCATCAAACATATTGCCATTCTTCATTTTCCTCGTTTTCTCGTAGAGCAATTGAGATGACATTGTTATTTATTTGTGGGAAGCTTCGTTAATGAAACATATTAGTATTATTCAATGAAGTTTTTTTATAAATTGTTTCACTGGTCTTTCACTAATTCGTTTCTTGTGTTCATAGTAATATATAAATGCGTAACGCGAAAGTGTGTCTGTCTGTTTGCTATCACGGCTAAACCACTGAATCGATCGAAATGAAATTTGGCAAGGAGATAGTTTTGATGTCCAGGACGAATGTAGGCTAACTTTTATTTTTAAAATATGTTATAAGGAAGATAGAAATGGGTTTTGACTTTAAATGTTGGTAAAATCGGGAAAAAGAGCTATATTTGCTTACGCTGCCTAAACATTTGGAGACAGGTGGCAACTATGAATGACAATACTGTTTGCCTCAATGACTTCCACAGAAAAGTTCGCGACAGCATATTGTATTAACCTAAATTATGGATTGAACGTTATTAAAAATGCAAGTGTTAAAATACTTCAATTTAAGAAGCAAAATGTTAATCATCGTCAAATTTAATGGACTATTTGTTTTGTGACATTAACAAAGATAATAAGCGTCTTTAAATAGTAAAATTTCGACAAATAGTTTAGATTTTACAAGAATTTTAATGAAATGGTGCCTCCACGTCATTCCTCGGAAGCGAAAATTCGACCGGCGCTGCTCCCGTGAGATGTAGTGTATACTGTCAAGTTTTGTTTTAAATTTGTGTTATTTTGAATTTGAAAAATAATGATGCTGGAGATATTCTTAAAAACAAGCAAGTAAAAGTATTTTGGTCTAACCAAATAAGGGTTTTTATTTTTTCCTGAGTAAAAGAAGATTAGTTTAATAAAAACCCCAGCAACATCGGGTAATCGGCTATTAGTTTATAAAGTATTATGATTGGCCAACCTCTTTCTGCGTCCAAGTTCTTTGCTTTATTTCTGCATCACAAACATGGCCGATTCATGACCGTTTTGATGTCCTCGATTACAGATTTTCCATTACTTATTATTGTTATTAGACAGAATATTTTAGTTTGACTGTTTGAGGACAGTTTTATTTGTTGAAAATCTTGGTAAATATACATTTGTGGCAATCACTGTTGTGGTGCAAAAGTATCTAACGTTTTTCGATGTATATTTTTTCAGTAATAAGCACTTCCTCTCTATTTTACAAATAGAAGTCGTATATTTATTTACGTATACAAGTGTGTAAATATGTGCTAAATAAGTAATTGGATTGATAATATAGTTCCTCGCATTTTTTATTTATTTTAACATACATAGGATTTCGAACGTCATTTCAAGTCTGGTGAAGAGAAAATCAAACAGAAGTACTAACATGGTAACTTTCAACTAGCGCAGGTCGATTTTTTTAATACTGAAATATATTTACTATTTGAATACCCTGTCAAAATATTAGCGAAGATGGCACACTGGGAGAAACTGAAAAAATTTGAGAAGTTTGCCATTTTTTTGCGTCTTCTTTCCGCTCACATTTTGAACTATTTTGAGGAAAGTCAACCCTTTCCGTGACAGGTCGAAACTGTTACTGTATTAAAAAGGCACCGACAGGTGCTATAAGTATCGCGTTGCGAGTCCTGATCACCTCAATCCTCCAATACAAAAAAGTGAGGAAATCAAAAGAAAACACGTTTTGTTAATTGTTCGCTTTAATATATAATAACACTCTCCTAACTACTAAAAGTTTTTATTCTTCTCCAGTTTTCATTTTTTTTTTCAATTCTGCTAGAAATTATAAATGTTGAGCAAAATTTAGATTATTACATGAAACTAGAAGTGAATAAAGAAAAAAAACTAAACAATATTTCAAACAGTATTTAAACATTCATCACTGGATAAGTGTTAAGAACTGTATTCAAATGACTTTATATTATGCGTTGACAAGGCGGAAACCTCATATACACTTTGATATTCATCGTTATCGAGTATTTTCCTCTTTTTTTTCGCCATGTAGCTCAGATAATAGTTCTTTTTGAAATTGTTACTCGACTAGAATAAAGAACTAATTAATTAACGTTTACATTTTTGTAGGTGATTTTTGTAGCTGATTGTACAAAGATTAATAAATCACTTTTCACGATAATTACAAAAAAAAGTATGTTTTTAAAGCACCTAATAACTACGTTAACTCGTATATTTTGTAAACGCAACTGTTTTTCCTGATTACATTTTTTCATAATTTATGTAAATAATTTATTTTCTTCAGAGATAAACCGAGAGATCCAGATGGCAATTAATAGTACAACCTAGAAGAGCAAGTTGTAAAACCGGAAGCACCTGTTCAAACGATTATGGATTGGATTCCCCGATAAAGCTAAAAATTTTCAGAGTGTGATTCATTTTTATTTCATTCACTTCCTTTCTCACAATATATCTTCATTATTGCTCGGTTGATGACAACAAGGGTATGTGAAGGTAAACGTGGGGCGCAAAAAAAACTAACAATCATAACATCCATCATTCACTTTGATCCTGAGAAAAGTGAGGATAAATTATAGTTGTGTTTGGGGAAGACTAAAATAGTGTGCTGCGTATTTGTATCACACGACATCAAACTAGTGAATTTCTTATGAAATATACCCATATTGACTAACGTACGAAAATACTGATAAATGCTTGNTTATGAAATATACCCATATTGACTAACGTACGAAAATACTGATAAATGCTTGACGTATATTTAAAATAAATGAGGAATTAAGGGTTTATTGTTTTATCTATTCATAGCGGTCGACATACGAAAGAAATATTAAGTTGGTCGAGATATGAACTAGCCGGTTGGTTTGCGTGAATTTTTGTTCTATTTTAACTAAAATAACTTCACCAACAAGCATTATTTAACTATGCTGCAACAAACAATAACAGTACATAGTTCGGAATAATGAATAATTATAACTTTTTTGCAATCGTAATTCATACAAACTGATATAGACTTAACCAAATTCTTGCAGTATACATTCCTAATCGGTTCTTCGCGAAAGCGATCTTTAAGGAAAATAATCAAAAAACTCGCATGAAAAGAAAAAGGAATTGATATATAACAATTATCATAAAAATTCTACTACAAATAACGTCCATTATATAATTAAATTAAATAAATAATTCAAGACATACGACTTTTTATGGACGAACAAGTTAGCCTTTAATCACAAAATATATACCGTTAGTCCTTAAAAGACCGCATGTCTTGAATTATTTATTTAATTTTATCATAAAAATGTTATGATTTCCTTGTTATTACACACAACCATGCATGTTTTACGGCTCAATATTTTATAGATTTTCATTTTTTAAGATCCTTTAATGTAATGCGTGTGAATAATAAAATGTATGACGACATAGTATATTATACGGTCCAAGAAACGTCCATGCCTAATTCATCAAGATTA
Organism: Laupala kohalensis; assembly: GCA_002313205.1. Classification (NCBI taxonomy): domain Eukaryota; kingdom Metazoa; phylum Arthropoda; class Insecta; order Orthoptera; family Trigonidiidae; genus Laupala; species Laupala kohalensis. Next base: position 612,416 of record NNCF01126366.1, on the reverse strand, counting down.
ATTCAGTCATTTATACATCACGTCCGCCCAAACATGTGTTTTTACACTATTAAAATGTTAGTGAAAATACGGATTATATAAGAAGTACTCAGGTTTTCTTTGCTGTGTTTCTTTAAAGAATATTTACTGCCATTTAAAAAATTACATCTTCCAGTTAACGTTGAGAAATGTTCGTCAGCACCATTATTACACTCCCTACAAATAAAAATAGCTAAAGGATAGTTTTTCAAGTTTACGCAACGCTTCGAAGAGCACGTTGCTAGTTAGAAGACGTTATCCCATGACGTCGCCCTGCAAACCCATTAGAGACCCATTGGCGATAATCGTGGAGGGACGTGGCTTGCACATGCATACAAACGGCAGTCCGTCAACTCCGTTGCTTGAAGGACGCATGGCATCTGGGAGTCAGGTAAAGAAAAAAGTAGGTGTCGAACATTGAAATATAAGAAAACGAAACATTCCAGAAAGACAATTGCTATTTAGAATGCATCGTTCCACGAATATTTCTACATTTACTTGCGCGTCAGATGTGCCTTCGAAAATAGTGTCTTTTCTGTAGACTCGTGAAAAACTACAAATTATCATTCCTTACCACTCTAATTCGTGTTTCTCCTGAAAATTAAGATACTTATCTCGGAAGACTTTTAGTGAGAATATTTTGTACAATAATTTCTATTCACATTATATTAGATCCAATTAAAATTAACCTTAAAAACGATCTAAACGGCCTAAAAACATCCAATTTGTCTGGAATAACTTTGATCCCCTTGTTTTCTTTAGTTAAGATAAAATTGGTACAAAAATAGTAGTTAATATCGAATACACACAAGAATTGTCGAGCGTTTGTTAATAGTCTGTGAAACATCCTCAGTACTAAACATATTTAAAAAAGTTTTCTTCGGGGTATTATTTAAAATAAGACCTACATGAAAGATGTCAGTTTATTTTCAAGTTTCTTTGAAAATATCCGAAACATCTCCAAAACAGCACTTCATACAGTGAATACAGTACAATCACCCAAGGAATGAGGACTAAAAGAAAAGGTGTATGTATTGTTACAAGATGAAGACCTATTACATTTTGTTAATTTTGCTTTTCCATGTCCTTAAGAAAATTTGGACAATGACAGATAAATTCATTTCTGGACCTACATTTTCTACTGCTATTTCAAATGGAAGTTCAATAAATTCAGTCAAAACATAATTTAGGAAGTGAAGAAAAATTCAAATCAATTCAACTGTCCCATGCAGAGGATTATGTGCCTTGAATGTGCTCTCAAGCTGAAGTGAAAATTCTTAAATATAACAAGACATAATTCCTAGTTAGGAGAAACCTGGGAGACAGAAACAAGTCTATTAAGAAGAGTATCCTGGAACCGAGCAAGTTCCTCGGGGTAGCGGTAGCAAAGGTTACACGCGTGGCTTGGGCAAAAGTGTCAGTGGCTAAAGAACGATGGCGGCCTGTACGAATAAAAACCAACGAGAGGAGCTTCGGCCGTGATTTATGAATTGGCGTCTACCGATTTCGCTAAAAGAGTCGAGCGTCCGCCGCCCGCTGCGCAACTGTTTCCCACAGCTGCCTGTCGCGGCGCGCGCTTGCATTCAGCTGTCCTTCACGTCACGCGAACGCATTCATTACGCGATCGACTGGGTCTTGTCCCTTCTCCCTCGCCGGAACCGCTCCAAACCATCGTCCTAGTTATAACTAGGGTTAAACCACAGTCTAATATACAGACGCGTCAATAAAGAAGCAAACTTGCAGCTCGCGCAGTTGCGCCTTCAGGTGGTGAACGAGTATCACTACGTTCAAGTGGGTATGATTGAGTATGAATGGGTAGTGGTTGAGTAACATCGTGTTGAGCGAGCATTCTAGTGAGTTAATAATACTAGAGTGGATAGAGGTGCTTCTGTCACCAGCTGCACAGAGTGAGTATATTAAGAGTGTGGCCGATCACCGAAATCCGCCATTTTTCCGTCAAATTTACACGTTATTCAAATATACAAATGAAGATTCTCTTTCAAAAAATACCAATTAGTTATATGTAGTTCGATTTTAAAAAGCATAAAAAAATATTTGGGCACAAATTTATTGAAATATATTTAGAGATTTCTTTTGTGTTTCTCATCTTCAATTTATGAAAATAGATATCGCAGTATGTTCACATAATGGAAAAGCTGCAACGAGAAGTGTTTCGATTTTAGAAAGGTATGAAAATATATTACAAACATTTGAATAAACAGTCAGAAGATCACATTGGAAACTATTTACGCTCAAATTTTAATATATGAATTAAAACTTGAGTTTTCTTTGTCATTTATAACAACTTCTAACGGAAAAATTATTAAAAGTATTTTTTCTACAACCTTATAGCAAAGTGCGTAATTCAATAAATTACATTGCTTTATCTGTATTTCTAGAGGAAAAAATCGAACCATTCTCAATTGTCTACCACAAAATTATCTTGTCAAAACATCATCCAAATGGACAAACTTAAGCAAGTCATTCCTTCAAGCAACATAAATTGGTAAGAGGCAATTTCTCTCCCATTCTGCAGAGAAGTCTACCGTAACAGTAAATCCTTGCGGTGTATTAGTTATCAACAGGATCATAAAGATAAAACATTTATGTCATCACAACACATGGGTAGGATGAAATTCAGATCATTAAAATAGGAAATTTGCGAAACCGTCACTTTTATACACTATTTCTTCCATATGATTTTATTGTGTTTGCCAGCCTCAAGAATTACTTGTTATAGTTTTCGCGAGAGTTTCCGCTTTTGAGAAAAAGGTCGTGCGGGTTTAGCCGACTTCCTAGGGCACTTGCGAGGTTTTAGATATGACGCGCTTCCGAGGTTTGACGCGCGAGAATGACTCGCAGAGAGGCTGTCGGACATAATCAGCGCTTCATAAGGTTTCAGAGCGAATCCCTCGCGTTGTATACACGAGTGCCGTGTGGTGCTAGGCGAGTAATACAGCTCCGGTATTATATCCGTGTTGACTGAAGTCAAGTAGCCTACTATTCAGGAAATTTGGAAATGTTCACCAAAGTAGCTCTACTTAATTAATAATTCATTCTACTGAGTTTTAAATCGGCAAACAACAATTATTTTCTGATTTAAAACTCGATAATAAATTCAGATTGTTGTTTGACTCTTTCTTTGAAAAAATGTCTATTCATTTGATGCGTGTGCCATTTCCGTCAGAACAATCTTTTCCACACTTTTTGATGAATTATTCTTGTAAATGGCCCGTAAGGTATGAGCATCTTAACGTAATTGCCATCCTATTAGTATTTGCTATGTTTTAAGAGTTTTTTTCGCTATGTTAAACCGGTACTTTTGCCAGAATATCCAAAAAACATAAGCGTTTCTCCCTATAAACACATAGTAATTTAAAGTCAAATAATTAAAAAATTGCACCTTAAAAGTATGAAAATTTATCGCCACTGTATAGGTTCATACTAGCATTTGAAAAACTTTTGGGGGGTATTTAAATCTAGTGTTCCTGACGGATATATTACCTTAACTCTGTCTTAAATACACTGCCTCACCCTTCCTCGTGCACAGATACGCGACCAGTGAGGCGATGGTGTCACACGCTAGTCAGGTGCGCGAAACCTACCTTTAGTAATTCTGCTCTTTAGCCAATCCACAAACGCAACACTTTATATAGAATTAATTTCGTTTCCATTTCGTAGTTTACATCATACTACGAACTGCTGAGAAAATGATTCAAGAGTAGTATTAAGTTTTCCAATTTTTCTAAAATTATTGATTAAAAAAATATTTCATTTACAATCATGTCATTCCTTTTCGATGATCTTGAATATTGATCAGACATCTGCCAGAAACAGACTTATATATGCGTCTTAGGTGTACCATCCAAACTTTCATGATATCATCTCATAAAACTTCTGAGCTTCACCACAAAAATATACAGGAAAATAGGCAAAAGACAATAATCAGTCAGTACTAAGTTACATAAAATGAGGCGTTCTTGGCTAGCCGACTGAAGCAATCGTTTTCCAACAAAACCAGTCAGTACAATTGACTATTGCTTTCTTGACATCAACTATTCCCGCTTTGAAATATATAACCTTATTTCTCTAAGGCTTTTGGTCTATTTGTTGAAAGTTCGAGGTCAGACTGTCGCACGAATACANAAAGTTCGAGTTCAGACTGTCGCACGAATACATTTTTGACCAATCGTTTTTCGTTAGCAGTCAAAAGAATTGCACACAATTTCTTATAAATGTACTCAGATTACAGCACACCAAAAATATTAAGAGATATATTTCTACAGGTTCATTTTAAAAAATCCCATCTTCTTTATGACGCCTCATTTGTGAAAAATATGAAAACAAAAACCATTTAGTACCATTGACAAATCAGCAGTCAGCAACTAACATAGTTCGTAGCAAAAATACTTTATAGTTCATGGTCCGTAGTATTGTTTGCGAAGATATAGGTTTCTACGTACAAAAATGTAAAACTGATTACAGACATATTATACAAGCTCTAAACTAGTTCACAAACTTAATACTTATTCTATTTGTTATTCTAGTTTACGAGAAAAGAGATTTTTAGTTATTTTTTGAAACATATAGTAAAATCTCTATCCCATATTGTAAGACTTGATTAATCTTCAATAAATAATCAAATTTAATAGATTATTTTCGGTTCAAAATGTATTTTAAGCGAACGGTTGCCGCGACCATAGGCGGTGATGACAAAGGAAGAGAAAGAAAGTTTTCGACCGTTTGGAAGGACTTTACTCATTACAATAACAAATTCAAGTAAAAGCCGTTGAAACAGATTTTGTCTTGTGGAAAATAACACGCAGTTCATAGCAAGAGAGCAATGGAAATTCGAGTATCTTTAGAAGGGAAAGAAGGTTGCGTCAGTGCGAGTCGAGACATGCTGGGACCCAAAAATACAAAAGGTTTATGACTTTAAAGAAGGACAAAAGAGCGTGGGAGTGTAAGGGAATGAGCAGCGACCAGCGTTTGGGTATTTACCACTAGATGTTCCAGGATGGAAATTTTAAAGGGCCGTACGACGTAAACAGACCTCACGTCTTTGAGGTTAAAAACCGCCTCGTGCAAACCGCTCAAAGATGACTGTTGAGTGAAACGCCGTTGAGAACCAGAAACTTTGAAAATGCAGCTCATGGGTTGGCCCTGTACGTACGGAATCAAGTCAAATTTGGTCACTGACAAGTGACGTCGCGAAGAAGCGATTTCGATTTCATTGGAAGAGTTAGTCATGTGACTGTTCAAAATTTCGGATCATGGTTGGAGATGGTAGGCGACATAGTGGGAGGAAATCCATTTAAGGAACAGAAAAATCAAAATCGAGATGACACAGCATTTTTGGTTCGAGAGCAGCAATCATACAGCATTTTTTCGTTCAAGAAGGAGAGAGCATTTTTTTGTTCGAGAATCAGATAGTATTTTTCGTTCGGCAGCAATCAAACAGAATTTTTCGTTCGAGATGATATAGCATTTTTTCGTTCGAGATCCACATCAGAGAGAGCATTTTTTTGACTATTCAACATTCGATCAAAGAGTATTTTCTTCGTGCTTTTAGTCAGAAGCTCACATTGCCGTTGTTCACTCAGATGCTCAGATGCTGAGTTTATTTGGAGTCGTACGGAAATTTTTCGGTGACAGACATTCACTCGATAAACTTTTTTGTTGAACTTTGGGCTGGAGAATGTTATAACACTGAACATTGTGTTGTAACAACAACGTTGTTCGACATCCCGTCTGAGTTGACATAGAGGATTCATGACCTCTTCATTCGGTCCGAAAGCCCCGCTGTCGTTCGGTTATGGAATGAGTACGGGGAATCCCGGAAACAACGAGGTCATTTCGGGGAACGGGCCGGTTTTCCTAGAAGCGATGACTTCATCTGCTAGAGCGACAACCTGAGCCGCAGAGTATCTGCTGTAATGCCGTCTGGGAGTCGGCACTCCAATCACCACAACTTCTGAACGATCTGTCAGCTTACGAGGTATCACGTAAAGTTGGTTGCATCCAACAGTAGATGATAGGTGCAGTGGCGAGAAGATAAGTGAATTGATGATTAATGATGAAGACCCAAGCTTTGAACTTTATACCAACTGAGAACTATGGGCAATGATGGTAGAAGAACTAATTTATTTTGATTGTATGATAATGTTTTTGCAAATGGTTTTTTGTTTTCTGTTCTTGATAAAAGTATTTTGTTAAATTCAGAGTATAACGTGTTGATAAATGAAGGTAGTAATTGCTAGTAAATATAAATATGTGTTTTTTTGGGGATGTAGAAGTGCATTATTTTGGTTGTTTTTTGTGTGATTAAAGTTAATGACTTAATTTGTTTATAATGTGTTTTCCTTGTAAGGAACCCCAGTATGTGTTTTTCTTTAGTTTAAAAGAAAGGCGCAAATCGAGATATCAAATGACTAGCCGTGGGGACTGAAATTTTGGGGAAAATGAGTGCGAGTCACTACACTACTATTGTAACCCATGTACGTTTCATTTTGTTACAATTTGGCTCAAGAACGTAGGGCTCGCTTAGTAAGCACTACGACCTTAAATTTAGTTTTGTTACAATATATGTCAAACATCGTAAAATATGTTGTAAATATGTTATAAAATGTAGTAAATGTTATTATAAGGGTGGTCTATCCATCATCTTCGATTCCAGTTTTCTCAAACGTGAGTTCTTCCCATGCTAGGAATAGTTGTGTTGTCAACATTCCGTGTAGTTCTGTTTCAGAATTTTGTGAAACAATTAAGTAGATTTATTTGTAAGTGTTCACGTCTCGACTTACGAAAACCGTTATGGTACCACGTTTTGAAAAAAATAGTCTGACATCATGAAAAGATGCTATGGCAACGGTTTTCCAAAAGAGATAAGAAACAAACAATTTAAGAGAATTCGAGTTATTTATCTCCAATTTTATAATACTGCAAAACATGTTTTTCAATAACATTAAACGTTTATAGCAAAATTTTTGTTTTATTTTGCATCAAAGATATCCGTTTCAACAATTCTTCTAAAATAAAAAATATAAATGACTAAAATGTTGAAACATTTTTTGTGATAAGATATGAGTTTTCAGCTACAAATACGTAACTTTTTAAAGGTTTTCTGAGAAACGATTTTTACGTAATCAAATACATGATCACCAGATATTTCAGTCTTAGAATGTTAATGACAAACAAAAAAATTGATTAAATTTTTGTCTCCTTCTGCAAACGATGTTCAGAACTTCTAAAAGGTCTGTTAGAGGCTAATGCACGACAATAGTATCAATAAAACAAAATTTTCGGGTTGTTTTATCCAGGCAATTAATCAGCTATACTATTTAAATTGCTTCTATAAAATCTCTCATACATCAATTTACGGCTCTCCATCTACGAACGACGCTTTGATTCGGAAATGAAAGTAGATAATTGGTAGTAAAAAATGAGTTTCAAAATGATGCTGTTTGACATCATTACCGAATTATTTGGAGACATGAAATATAACCAAGATGCTGTATGCTTTTTGATTGAAGGCGGCACTTTATGACGGCAATTATACAAATCCCTCTCACTTCGTAACACTATACTCATAATCCTTGCCTCTTGGAAAGTTCTACACGTGTCTCGACATGCAATGGTTCGAGCACAAAACGTCTCGTTAATTTGTACAATCGTGCCTTAAAAAACACAATTGGATAATTTCACATATGTTGATGCTCAAAACGCCGCGTTAAATCTCTAGACCTTTTATTGTGTACAGCTCCGGGCAACATTGAATTAACAAGCATGGTACGAACCTTTTCATAACCATCTCTGGGTGAAATATAATGCAATAAGAAAAAACACGAGTGAATTTTAAAATTACGGGGTTGTTAGTGTCTTTTTTAACGAAACAAGAGTTAGATAAATCGTTTGAACACGATATTTTCGAATTTTAATAAACATAACTTTAAAAATAATTATTTTTGATTTTTAGTTAACTTTAAAAATAAATAAAAATATATATTTTTAAAGTGACTTGAAAAATAACTTCTAAGGAGTACGTTTTGTGAGGAAAACTGTGCACAGAATGTTCTGGTTTACATGACGAGTGAGGCATGAATATAAGTGAATATTTTTTATCTACATCTCGTTCACAATAACGTCATTCACGCTATTTAACTCATCACTGTAAACTCATTATGAAAAATTAATGATATTCGGAGAGCGCTACATGTGACAGTGTAACAAGGATCATCCTAATATTGCGGTAAAAATGACAATCATTCATTACCAGCTAATATTTTACTTGAACGCCTCCACATGCTTTCATTTCGGTCATTTAGTCCAACCATAACTATTTTTTTTTCTGTTCCTAAATATAAATAAAGAAATTGCTGAATTGCTTGTATTCACCATTTCGTATCCAATAGTTACAATTGGTTGGCAATGAGACAACTAAATTTTATACAATACTCATTGTAAACTCTTTAAGAAATCAAGTTCAATAGGTTTCTTAAGATATAATCCTCTCGTCTTCCCACTATTACATAAAACAGCGCTGTCCAGCTAGCAGCCCGCGGGTCGCATGCAGCACGCAAAAGAAATTTTACACTCCGCGAGTTATAGTACAGTNGGGGACACAACTTTGTTTTATAAATCTATGCTTTCAGAATTGATATTTGGCGTGACATATACGGTGAGAGGAAATAGAAAATTGGGTTCATAATTACCCCATCGTACATTACTATATGAAAATATTTTATAATATTAAACATAAATATTTTTTAAAGTAAAGAAACACGATATTTAATTTTCCAGATTGAAATTATATAAAATTATTTATGAGATTAAAAATATCACGTTAAAAACAAATAAACATGACTCATTAGTTTTATTCATCGGGGAACATTTTACGAAATTCTATCCCGTGCCGGCCCGATCGATCGAAATTGTACAGAAAATGGCCCGCGGGTTAAGATAAGGTGGGCAGCGCAGATGTAAGAAGACTCACAGGTTTTTGTGTTCAATATTTCTTGTTTTTTCGCAAATATCTATTTTGCTGTCCATCTCCTACAATTGGAACCGCACGGCGTTCTGTGTTGCGGAGTTAAATCAAGAGGCATCTACTATGGTATATACGTAGTAATACGAGTCTAGCATAAATGTTTAGAAGTAGAATAGGAATGTCTAGTTTCTGGTTAAGTCAGATTGGTTAGCACAAGCGAGTTGGATTACATACATTTATCGAGCATTTACTGTTAATAGACAATGTTTTGTTCAACATGTTACTTTAATCATAAGATAGTCTAGAAAAGTAAGCATATGTTTCATGTTGACGTTTAAACAAAAGAAGGGATATTTTGATGCCTGTATTTTTTTATGTTCAAGAAATTATTTTAAATCTAATATACCTCACCATATTCACTGAATCGTCTGTAACTAATTATTAACTTTAAACTAATTCAGATTTTTTCCGTCAATAAACGCCCGACCAGTTTTACAGCAGCCTGAGTGGATCTGGATATTTTCCAAGTCTACTTAATATATTGTTTCCTACAGTATATTATATTTAAGAGAGGTTATATTTAAAACAAGAACGCGTGGAGAAAAAGTACATTTTCATATTCAGCATCAAAATTACAATTACAGAGCAAATGATCTCACTTCAAATTGCAGTAGCAATACAAAAGAACGAAAATTAACTGTACATTATAATTACGTAAAATTTTCGTAAACTGATCATAAAACTAGGCGATTTTAAATCATTCCTCAGAAAATATGCGTAAAGTGTCTGAAGTAACGTTTTTACTACGTAACACGTAACTTCCAAAACATCTACATTGTATCCATTTGATTTTACCTACAAACGTACGCAATGTAAATTAACTTACATCAGATACTCCCTTGCCAAAGTAAGGTCAGACATTTTCAACACGTTTAAACGTTCCCATTGATTTCTTTTACTCTCTGCATTTGATTCTACTTTGAATACGGTGTTCCGGCGCCTTTAGTCTGATACTTATCTCATGGTCGTATTCCTCCCCCTAATTATCTTCGAGGACATAAACACACAAGAATCAGGTTCAAGTTCATCTCTCGCCTAAGGAACAAATGCTAAGGGGAGACTTCTTTAATGATACCTTCCACGAAACGATGAGAGGTGAAACCATTCATTCATGCCTGCTTTTGGAAATAACAAGGGCTAGTTTATACTTCTCTTCCTCGGGTACAATGAAAGAGAGGTTCTATCCTAACACCCGACAATCAAATGAAAGTTTCCAAGTTACTCCGCTCAACAACGCAAATGTAATTTCAAACAAAGAAATAACAAGTTAACGCTTCAGGATATTTTCCTCACATCATTATCCTATTAGTTTCAGAAACTAACTAACAAAGGTTTTTTAACGTTTCCGATGAAAAACATAGAAAATGTGACAGCAAAAATATCTGAACCGAAATGTTATAGTCGAAATTTTTGATCTCAAACTATAATAGTTTTATTATTTTTAATTCTTTACTTTTATTGTATTAAAATAATTTTAATCTCGTTAACGTTCGAGATTTTAAAAACACATCCCGACTTCCTCTTAATCCAAAGTATTCTTGTAAATATCCTTTTTGTATGCTCACTAACTTACGGTGATCTAGAAATATAATCCCAGACTTCATTCATATGCCTGTGAAGTCACCTGATTTTTTAGGTAGTGAACATCAGGAAATGAGAACTACCCCTCCATCTAACTATTTGTCTTGGAAATAGATGTTAGGTTGTAGACAGTAAGGTTATAGATACAGGTTTAGGGAGAGAGGGTTAGGTTATCGATGAATGTTTACTTACATTAGTATAGTTGAAGAAAACTCGATAGAGCAAACTAGGAATTTAGTTATACGAAAGAGTAACGTGAAACAGGAAAATAACAAAGTAAAATGCGGAGTCTGATGTCAACACTATCCCCACTAACCAGTAGTTAAGACACTAAGGACCTAAGGTGTGTCGTTGAGTTTCACATACGGAAATTCTTGGCCTCGTCTCAAATAGAACATGATCAGGTTAGCGATACACTATATATGTTCAGTAACTCATACGGTAATCATTCTACAATAGTTGACTACTTTATTCTTTCAACAAGGAAATATTTTCCATGTTCAACAAGGAAACTATATTTCGAAAAGTTCTGTGAACTCTATGGGTTGTGACGTAAGGGGCATGGTATTATTGGGTTATGGGTAGAGAGAGAAATAGGTAGGTAACTCTTACTTCCCTCTTAAAGTTTGTATTATGAAACTCTTAAAGATATCGAACAAATAAAAAGAAAAAAACTAGAGAGTAGGAAAAGTAGATAACATATCCAGATATTAACACCGTTAAAGAAATATTTTTTTTAATGGAGCAAGAAACCAATATATGCCATTACTGTACATTTTATTGTAATATTTTCTGCATACACTTCAGATATGGCGATCCCCGTCCGGTGGATCAAGTTAAATGAAAAAAAAAGGACTCTGGGTACCCGGGATATGTTTAGTATATTGGTGTATGAGTACTCCCTCATGATCTCGCCATGATACGACCCGGATTGTCGTGACAACACAGAATCCTACTGTCACGCTCCAAAATTTCACCAAACTACATTTCATAGGAAGAAGAGATACACAGATATTGTATTATAAGATATTATAAGTTTTACAGTGAATAAAGAATAGAAAATAAAAAACACTTAAGTCTCTCACATATCGGACGAAACAGTTTCGACTTCCAGCCTTCCTCAGTCACTTAGAAAAATCCTGTGACTTTTTTACGAGACTGAAAGGAGAGAGAAACCCAAAAGAAAGACTGTAAAAATACAGAATGAAATTCAATCAATGAGAATGTGAATAAGATCTATAAAAAACTAACCTCGAGGCGTGAGTGTAAAATAAATAAGCTTTGATTAAATTGATGTGATTTATAGGAATTACGATTCAAGTTTAAGAATAGTCGTTAGTGATACAAAGCACAAAGACAGCGCAGCGGAGAGGAACATCGAACAGGAGTTAAAAACATGGGAGGCATAAGGAGCGCCTATATTCCAAACACTACGATCTCGTGGGAAAGTACGTGTAAGAGAAGATGCACGAAACATGGATGGTCCTATTCATGAAAACGCAATGAAGTAATCATCTTCATATAAATTACGTGCAACTTCTAGTTATCTCGATGAAGTAATGCTTTATTGCATGTAACAGTCTTCATTTCTTATCGATTCCGCATAAGACGATTCCGAACAATATTGTTACGTAGTGGCTGGTATAAAATATAATACACGGAAGATTTCAGTTCCACACGAGAGCTATCACATTTACACAGGAGTGAAAGATGGAAAAATATTTGTAAGTTCCTCCTGAGAGAAGTTATGTGAGTAAAGAAAGATGAGAATTTTACGTGATAAGTTATCAAATCTCTTTCTGGAACGCTTAATTTTTATAAGTTTATTTTATACGTAAAAAGAAAAGCAACATGACAAGTGTTGAATTATAAATATAAATTTTAATGCAATAATCTATATGTAATTTACTTTTACCGCCTTCCTCTCAAATATTCAAATTACAGTTAACTTTAAAATCAAATGGAATACGTTAAAAAATTAAATTAAAATAAATTTGAAAATTAAAAATTTTAAATTAAAAGATAATTATTAAGAGAACCAAATTGAATAATTTTGTTTCAATCGCGGTTCTTAAGCTACAAATTTTCAAAGCGCTTGATTCGTCGAGGAATTAAACCGAAAATATATAACCGAATGTGATAAAAAATTTCAATCCATAGGTCAACGTAGGAATAAATACACTAAATTCGGTCTTCTTAGTCACGCTTCATTCGTGCGAAACCTTACGGAACATTTTTTAATACATCAGTACATTTGAGTATCCCCATAGTGAACACTTTATACATGTATTGATTTAAATAATTATATTCTTACTTGAAAATTGAAATTACCTATATCACCATGAGAAATTTAATTATTATTGCGAAAGGACAATGTTTCAATTTTTATCGCTTTCTTTGATACGAAATGTTGAGAAATTATAGTGCAAGTGAAAAAATTGATTCCCAGACTTCTTCTTCTTCCAAAGCATTACAGCCCGATGAGGGCCTGTGCTGCCTTCACGATGTGTCCCCATTCATCTCTTCGCTCTGCTTTCTCCCACCATCCAGACACATTCATCTTGTTCAGGCCATCCACAACATCTTGGAGCCACTTCTTTCGAGGTCTGCCATGTTTTGCCACTCCATGGATTTTACTTTTTAGGATGCTTTTAGGCATTCTTTCCATTCCCATTCTCTGCACGTGCCCCAGCCAAGAGATTCTACGCGATTTTATAAATCTAACTATATCTTCTCCTTTTAGGATCTTGTTTATTTCATCATTATATCTTATACTCCATCTTTCTCCTTCTTTAACTGGCATAAATTCTTCTTATAATTTTTCTTTCGAATTTACGAAGTCTCTCAGCATCGCTACTGGTTAGTACTCATGTCTCTGCTCCATATGTGACTACTGGTTTAATAAGAATCTTATTTAGCTAGACTTTTGTTGTTCTAGTCAGCAGAGCAGACTTAAAAAGTCGAACGTTGGCATAGTAAGCTTTGTTTCCTCGCGTTATTCGTTCGTTTATCTCATCTGAAATACAATTTTTATTATTAATTTTGACTCCAAGGTATGTGAAATCGCTGACTCCCTCGAAATCATATCCATTTATTCTCATTCTCTGCTCCCTTCTTCTAGTTTCTGTGGCTGACATTTTCAAATATTTTGTCTTCTCTTCGTTAATTTTAAGTCCTATGATTTTACTTTCCATTTCAAGTTTTCTAAACATTTCTTCCAATGCATCCTGGTTTCTTGATATCCGCGCTATGTCATCGGCATATGCAAGAATTTGTTTAGATTTGTAAATGATATTACCCCTAATATTCAGTTCTTTAACTACACTATGGAGAGCAATGTTAAAAAGAGTACTAATTGCTTCACTTATTTCCCTTCAAGATATATCTTACAATGCGAGCCAAACATAGTGGTTTCTATTAGTTTTATCAGTTTATTTGGCATTCCTTCTTTCATTAATACTCTAAAAAGTTGATCCCATTTGATTTTATCAAAGGTTTGTTTGTAGTCCACAAACAGTATGAGAAAATCAATGTTGAATTCATAACATTTCTCCATTATTTACCTGAGTGTAAATATATGATAGGTTGATCCTCTGCCATTACGAAATCCGCATTAATATTCATCAATCATGTTTTCTGCGAAAACGTTTACTCGTTTCTGCAGTATACTAGAAAATATCTTATAGGCAGTGTTTAATAATGTTATTCCTCTATAATTATTACACTCTGATTTATCTTTTTTTTAAAAATTGGGTAAATAAGTTCATTTGTCCAATCTTTAGTATTTTATTTGTATTCCATATTCTACATATTAGTATATGTAGTGCCTCTATCAATTTCTCTCCTCCTACTTTTATCAATTCGCCAACTACTCCATCTTCTCCATGCGATTTTCCATTCTTTATCTTCTTCACCACTTCTCTCACTTCGTCTATTGATGGTACTTCTATCTCTTCATTGTTATCAGTATACTCTAATCCTTCCGATGATTCGGCTTCACTTCTATCCATTTGTTTCCCTATTAGTGTTTAGTAGTTCATCGTAGAATTCAGTCCATCTTTCCAATATTTTCTGTTGATCCTCAATCAGTTTTCCATTTTTATCTCGGCACAGATTACTATTTTCCTGATATCCCATTGTCATATTTTTAACTGCTTGATAAAATTTTCTACTGTCATTATTATCATTAAGTTGTTCAATATCAGTAATTTTTTGTTTCAGATATTCTTACGTCTTATTATTTTATTGGCCTTCTTTCTGCTTTCTTTATATCTGTCCCTTGTTAATCTAGTCTCTCTTTGCATCATTAATTGTCTATTTCTTTCATCTAAGGCTTTCTTGCACTCCTCATCAAACCATTCTATATTTTGCTTCCACTGTCATTTCCCTATTGTATCATCTGCAGCATTTATTATCGACTCTTTAATGAACTGATTATCAATTGATTCTTCTTCTCCTAGAACTTCTGTTGGTTTATTCAGCCTTTCATCAATTGCTTTTTTATAACTTTTAATGGAACCCTTCGTCATAAATAGTTCTATTTTCCACTTATTCTTCTATTTCCTTGTTCTCTTCGAGATATTGATAGTTTCTCTCTCATAATAGTTTCAACAAGGTAATGATCCGAATCACAATTGGGTCCCCTAGCTGATCTGACATCGTATGTGGATGTAAAGTGTTGTCTGTAGACCAGAACATGGTCAATTTGATTGTATGATGTCGTACCTGGTATTTTCCATGTACGTTTATGTGTCTTTATGTTCAAAGAATGTACTGAGTATCACTAAATTTGTTGACATAGCTAAATTGATCAGTATTTTTCCATTGTCACTAGTTTCCGTGTGAAGAGTATATTTCCCTGCTACATTAGATGTATTTTGGTCCTTGCCAATTTTTGCATTAAAGTCTCCCATTAATAATATCATGTGGTGTTTGGGTACTTTATTACATTCTTTCTCCAGATTATCATAGAAAGTATCTTTCTCATTATCTGTCCTCTCTTCTGTTGTAATATTTCTGAACCTTCCTTATATAATTTTACTGAGCCTATCTCCCAGTGGTATAAAACTTTTTACACGTTTCCTGATTTTTCCCTGTACAATGAAACTAGTTGCATATAGTCCTGTTCGTTTATTAGGTCCTTAATAGTATAGTGTGAAGTCCTTTTTATCTACTTTGCCATTTCCAATCCATCTTGTTTCCTGAAGGGCAATGAGATCATAGTTGAAGTTCTTGGTCGCCTCCGCCACCTCCATCATCTTTCCTGGTTGCATCATAGATCTTACGTTCCAGGTTCCCAATTTCAATTTTCCTTTATTCTTTATCAGTGTTTTATTGCTATGTCGTCTTAGAAAGGGTTGATTCAGATTCCGAGGCACATCGTTAGGGTTCGTGACAATGCTTTTTTCCAAGATGGGGCCGCAAACCCCTCGCTCAACCCCGTTCCAGGAGGACCGGTCTTTGTAATCAGAGTTTGTTCCCTTAGGGGAGTTGGTTTCACCATACCTACAGAGGCCCCCCTCCCCCCTTGGTTTTCTGTCGGGGTTTTCCTTCCCTTAACCTTTCGGGATCCCTCCCCCTCCTACAAGGCAGCAGGTGGTAAGGAAGCGGGATTGGTTGGGGAAGATAGGTCGTTGTGGAACACACTTCGTCTGGTACCTCAGGTGAAACCTGTCCGGCTTGGGTGGCCCTGCTGATAGTTACACTACAGCCGGCATAGCTCTCAGCTTCGATGGTACGCGCAAACCCTCGCCACCCGCACGGACAGTGTTTCGTTAAGGCGGTGTTCTCTTGGAGGGTCCTAGACTTATTGTTAGACACAAAATAGTTCGTTGTTGCTGATAAATAAAAAGGTTTCTATAATTCTATCTCTATCTCCTTGCACTGGTAGTGACAAAGCTGTCGGAGTAATTTCATTCAAAATCGGTATTATACAAAACACGAGAACTAACTCCATTCTCTTAAAATGATCATCGAAATTTCATTCTTCAGTCATGTACACACGATGTCTGTCTCTAAAACAAATTCAAGAAAAACACAATCTCCAAACTAACACATCCTTTCACGAGATTCAGTCAATTCGCACCAGAGCACAACCAACCTTGTCTATTCAATATATCTAGTAACCAAATCTTTGTTCTTAATTTAAATATAAATACTGACTGATCTACTCATAAGGAATATAACAATTAGTATACAGTTTCGTTTATAAACAAACATATCTCAGTTAATACGATGACAACTTTTTAAGCCACTAGTCATGAAAATAGATTGAAAATACAACGAAGTTCTTTGTAGAGAAACTTTTATACGACTTCGACCCTTGTTACAGTAATAAAAATACACCTCCATACTAACTTCATCTCCGTACCAGATTACAACTTAGTCATAGTGATCTCTGTCTGTATACCTAACGAGTAGGTAATAACATACCAAATACAAGTTTTATATATTAAAATGTGAATCACATGCAGGTAAGTGATTATTTCAAAGATTGCAAGCGTGAATCAGAAGGAAACTCGTATATCAACTTTCCTCCATTACGAATGACCACAATAATTTCCGTTAATCCGTGAAATAAACGTTGCTAGGCCGGTTAGGAGTAAGTTTCGATGCTCTCCATTTTTTTCTTCTTCTTTGCAAATCTCTTTTGTGTGACCTTACCGAAGAATATTTAGTCATAGTGAGAACGAAGTAGAAAATGTGTTGTGTTCAATGTTCATGACAGTGAATGACCCTAAATTATCTTTGTAAATTATATATAAATAGATAAGTTTAATTAAGGTTTTTGATTCGGTTACTGAGTTGTAAACACGTGCTTAAAGGCGTCTTCTTTAAAAGTGGAGAAACAAACCATCCAATACGATTAGGAAGCAGTCTTGAAGTCCAAATAAGGGTATTTTCAATATCGTGAACCCGAGGGCCATATTTATTTTCAAAGTTCGCACAGTGAATTGCTTAAATTCATCGCCATATTTCAAAATACTTTTAAAAAAAATGACTGAAAAATGGAAGTTTTAAATCCCTACATAACAACATACATTTCCATCTCTCCCTCCAAAATTCCTCACTCAAAAGCATGAAGGGCGTCATGACCATAAGTCGTAAAAAATAGTACTATCCGCTCACAAATGGTTTATGAAAGTCATATATTACCTAATCCCAAACACACTTATGTATATTTCCACTCTTCTCAGGCCAACATAACAAATAAATAGCAAGTCGAAAGTAAAAATATTTTGTATCCATTTGAAATATTTTTTGTGTTAACGGTTGGAAAGTAAGCGTCCAGGTTTTTATCAGAATAATTATTAGTAAAATTAATATTAAATTCTATATTTTTTTCTATATTAAATTCTATATTAAATTTCTTTCTTCCGTTTCTTCAAAGCGTGACACTTCTAAATTATTCATAAAAATTCTTATAGAGCTTAATACAAATAATCGCTAATAAGCGCTTCTTGTAATGGAAAACAAAAGATGTGTGAAATACATGTCAGGATGATGTTCAATTTGAAGGTATTTTTAAACCTTGCTTCAGAATAATTGAATAACTTAAATGTATGTTGAGGGCTCTAATGACCTTGACGTTGACAAGCCCTAAAGCCCCAAGGGAAAAAAATTAAATGCATGTTCAAAAATAGATAGTATACTATAATACTCAATATCGTCCTATATCAGTCATTTCCATTTTTGTTTCGTTATTGTGTCTCATAACATCTCACTGAAACTTTTTCTGTAAACTTCTCGCTAAAATATCTCGATTTAATGTGAAGTTCATACCGGAATCCATAATAATAAAAGTGAATTTTATGGAATGTCTGTAATGTCGAAATCGAGAAAAGTTCTTGATGAATTTCTGAAGAGTTCTACTTAAGAATTGTTGCGAGTGACGTGCAAAATATGGTTAACATAGATAGAATAGTAGCAAAAAACAATGAAAACTTGGTTGCTTTGATGTAGATGTAGAAACTTACTCTCATAACTGGTGACTATCAATCTTACTGGCGTGTCCGCTAGAGTAGTGATGCGCGAATCGGAAGTCGGACAATCCACTGAAAGTGGAACATAACCATGGATGTAAGATTAAACAAAGTCTATGACGGACATTGTTTTCATTCACATAACCTGAAAATGTATTGCAACCAAAGAAATTATATGGACTATACGTTTTGATTATTGAGTGTTCAGTACAATGTGTATTTTTTCAGCCTCGACCCACGCATGAATATGTTGCTAATTCGAATAGAGTTATGAGAACTGTATGTGTTTAAAATGTTTTATTCGATAAACAATAACAAAATGACAAGTCATACTAAGAAGTATAGAAATGAAGAAACTAACATGTTATAGGTAATAATTGAAGAACAACAATCACTACCGGGAAAATGAACCAATAAGATATAAGAGAGATTAATGCTTTTGCATAGGTAGTGCATACAGGAGACCATTAGTTACACCATAAAACTGTGTCAAGCGTATAGCCCTTGACGTAGCCGTGATAAATTCAATGGTCATAATTTTACGCCCCACGAACGAGCAAGCTCCCGAAAGGCGAACTTGCTTCTACAACTGGCGAAGTTGAATAAAACATGAAGCAGAATCAATCTTTGGTCGATTATCATTGATAGATATCCTTTTGAATTAATGAAGTAACGAAAATTGCAGAGGAGAAATTCGTTGTTTCTGAATTTAGATGATTTTAACATAATGAGTGCATTTTTTGTATATTTTTGCATTAAGATTCGGTTTCAAAGTATCTTGTCAACTGATACGTAACTTGAAACTACTGTAACGATATCAGACGCCCTACCAAACATTTTCTTATTCTGTCACCAACAGTTCCACAAATAAATATTATAAAACTCAAAAATTTCCATGATTTCATTTTATTTTTCTCTTAATGATTATGTTTAATTTTATTTTAATCCATTAACTGTACCTTTGGTTTTGATTTTAAGCATTGTTAATTTTTATGTTTAAATATTAATACTACTTATATTTTATCAGTGTCTAACTTCAATTTTATTTGTATTGTTACATAGAGGAGGATATGGATCGATAGCTAAAAAATTTAAGTTTTGAAACTATTTTACCTAGTATGTGGTTTAAAAGCGCTACGTGTTTTCACAGATCTATTTTGTTATGCTTGCGCAGATTAAAATTATCCGGCAATAAAATACACGAAAAGTCAAACAAAAGAAGAATGCAAATAAGGAAGAGGATCAGGTGGCGTTGAAAACGAACGCGAATATCTTTTACTGTTGATCAGATAAATTTTTATTTTCTATATGAGGATCAATATTTTTCCCCCCAATTCGATTTTAATTTTTTTTCTTTAAGAATTATATCGTAACATTTTTAAATATGGGTGCTATGGTAATCTGGTCCCAGGTTGGGAAAGCCAATTGTGACAAATAAAGGGGACTTAATTAACTAAAAGACTTACCTAGCCCACTCAACGACTCGACTGAAAGCCCTACGTTTAATCTTGAACTAGGTAATTAAACTTAAAAGGTCGGGGTTCGGCCTATTTTATTATCATGAAATACACACACTGTTTCTCATTCAAAGAAAACGCAACTTTGATAAAATTGGTTTATTATTCAATACATGGAAAATTACTTTTGCATTATGCCCTATGCTACTCATGAACACACTTCCCTCACATATTCCCCCAAAAATCACACATGGTGTAAACCATAATAATTGGTTTACCTTTTCATTTAATTACTAGTAGTGCTGATTAATTATTTACTCCAGCCTTGATTTACTTTAAACATGATACATGTAATCATCTGCAATAACTAATTATCCTTGATGATTCTTGTTAATTAAATATTAATGAGCGCCACAAGAGTCTTTGGTATCGTTAGACACGCATAGGTCAGTTCACTGCACATAACGCTATAGCAGATGCACTGGGCGCAGTCAGTCGTGCTAATTACCTTAAAGTTTGTAATTGAAGCTGGACCACCAGTTGTCAAAACGACGTGGGCGCAGCGAATTCCTTAAGGATGAATGATCCCTCGATACTGCCAGACCATTCACTACTCCGCCCCGTAGGTACCATTCTCCTTCACCGCTTCCAGAACAAAACGACCCTCAGGGTAGTGTTACGAGTTACCATTGCAGTTATTATCAGCTCAACGTGACGACAAGTTAATAGCGTTAATTAAAGTTCATGACCATTTACTTCTTTCAAAAGGTTGATATCACACGAACCGAAAACATATGTCTGAGATCGGACGATACTTGAAAATAAAACCGATCGACTAATAATCACAGTGTCATCTCAACAAAAAACACAGTTCATATCATATCGAAAAATAGCTAAGTCCTCTCTCAGAATAACTCAGAATAGTCCTTCTAACTCAGAAAACAACTCAGAATGTTGTAGCTCAGAAAATAATGATCTCTTAACTTCTCGTAATGCAATGATAATGATGTAATAATAACACTCTTCTGATCATGATGATCTCTCCTCTAATGATGCAAATTATCTCCTGATCTCCTCTGCTTAAGTAGCCCTCTCCCCACCCAGCGATGGGGCTCCACCCTTCCTGACGTCATTATTTTTTTCGACCAATAATTTCACTTTTTTTCACTACACTTGGAAATTTTTTGTTTGGTTAATTTCGTATGACGTCTATTCGTTTTGGACGAATAGCAAGGTTTGATTATCACAATACTTCGTTGTCTCCGAAATCTTAGTGTTCTTCCCATCGAGCCCCTTTCTATGACACTACGCAGTCTCGTGACTCTCATCTTTTCGCAAGGTGATATTTAATACTAAAAAGTTACCCTCGACCCTCTTTGTTCTTGCCAGTGACACTCTATTTCAATGCCTTTGTCCCCCGTCATTGGCACTTCTTTCTATCCTGAACCCGAGATCATCTTTTACGCAGATGTTTCTGGCCCCTCGTTAATGCTGCCTTTCGTCAATCATCTTTTATTGTAGACCCATGAGCTTCGTAGCTCGACAGTCAAACCTACTTGTTTACCACTATATCCTGCATCATCAACATTATTACTAATGGACCCCTTCGTCCGGCGAGAGCGCCCGATAAAGAATCTTCCTTTTTGTCTGTTTTTTTTTGTATGACCTTACACGTGGTTCTGGGCCTTATCTCCAAAATAACACTAACCTTCCTCGCGCATTTCTATAGTAACTTTCCATTTGCCTATCCAAAGTACATGTCAACAATGTATCTGAACAATCATCTCCCACATCAATTTTATTTTCTTTCCCTAGCCTTCGGTCCCCGCGAACTAGCTGCGCAGGATGTCCAGACACTCGACAGATATTTTTATGACTTTATTCAAAAGAAAGCCCCAGTTCTGCACCCCAAATGAACCAGTCTTCCCACTCCACTCTCCTTTTCGTCGTGCAGCTGCATCCCTTCGACTCGGGTTCAAAATTCATTTATGATCCCATTCTTTTAATAATTTTCGGAATAAATTGTAATTAAAAGTAATGAGTTAATTATTCATTACAATATAAAGTGTAGCCTCTATCATGTTTAACATTTGTCTTTTTTTGTAGCGGTTCTTGAAATTTTGGTATAACATTCTCTCCTCTGCATTACCACAACATTGTTGTTTCAAGAGTTGTGTGAACAACATTTATCAGAGAAAATGCATCGACCAGACACAGTTTTAAAATATCAAAACCAAAGATATCTTTGAGATTGAATCATCGTTAAAATCAACTATAATATGTATCGGAGAACCGAAGAGTGTAAGCTAACACGAATTTTCCCCGTAAGTTACACAAGTTGTACATTTATTATAGGATAATCACTTATATATATTCAAATATACTTAATTGTGAAGGCGTAGAAACGTACATGACAAATTGTGCAATACTACTTTTTCTCTGAAATCAATAACACACGTCGATGAAAGATAATGATCAATTGCATCTACAATATATATTTTCCTTCCTGCCCACAACGCGTATTTTCATTTTCCTTTGAGCTTGAATGTTTTGAACTTGAATTGGGCACAAACCTATCTCTCTTGATCATCTTTTCAGGAATTATGTTTTCAATTGTGGATACTTCAGTACCGTCAATTTTGAGCTCCATTTGATTGACGATGGAACACTCAAAGAAATATAATGGGTTAAATATTAATAGTCAATTCATGTCGGATTACACATATATTTCAAATAGATACAAGAAAGATGTCAAATCTGTATTCGCCAAGAAGATAATCCAAAGAGAGGGGGTGTAAAAGTGAATTTCGATGAAAGTTATTGATGGTTGAGCGTTTAATATGCAGAATTTATGAGCATCCAGGTGCTTCTCGCAGGACGCCACATAAAATTATCTTGAAATTTATGAGACAGTATACTATTACAGCATAACGTGAAGGCCAAGTAATCTCACACTCCGATCATTTGCCAACACGATTTGCAAGTAGATCAGCACTCGATAACTTTTCGTGGCGTGTGTTCCGTACATCAAACCCAGATAGGTATGCGGAGTAACCGATTGTTCATTGGCATCGCAAAACTGTGGATGAGTGAAGACTAAGGATCACGAAGTAAAAACTCTACAAGTGAGCCTTGTGAGAGACTAGTATGCAGAATAGTAAGGTGACAAACGTCAGGGGACGATTTCTGGCTGGAAAGAGAACAAAAAAGTTCATATCAACATCTATCCGGAAATGGACGATAAGTCAGGAACTAAGCAATTATTACTCGTACTAGTATGTTACATTATACATTACATGATATAATTTTCTTCCACGTAATGATAGATATGCAACAGGTCGCAATGGGATGCAATGCTAGTGTTCTCGAGTCGCGAATCTTCGGAATGTTTCAGACTGTGGTCAAAGGCTTCATGGACTCCGTGTTCAAGAATCGGTTCATTAGCAAGTGTTTCAGTATACACTACTCTTATCAGATGCCCCCACTTTAGAACATCAAGGTGGTTTAAGTACAGTAATCGGCAGTGGACAGGCACAAGCCTCTTTGAAAATATTTGTAACATGGAACAATTAATACCATGAAGTTGCAAGTTTTCAGCCGTATTGGTATGATGGAATTGGTTTGTCACGAGTTGGCAGAATAAAATGACAATTGCAATTACCAATACATCAATAATTAAAACCTTACATATAAACACACACACACAACTTTTATATATGTTAAAATGAGCTAAAAGAAGTCATCTGGAGGGAGATGCGCTATGTGTCAACTACCGGAGAACGCTGAGATACATCGCATGTTGACATAAACAGTTTTGTTCCTTTTTCTGCCCGAAATCAGCCCGTGAAGGGTTTTCCCTTGCTTAGTACTCATGCAGTGTTTCGCAATCACCCTCCGCTACGTTTGATACTGTCTGTTCTCCGAGGCATTGCCCCTGCCTTCAACACGTGGCTCAGTCCCTTTGCTTGCGCCGACGCTCGCCATCCGAAAGCTCCAAGAAGCTGGTTTTATCATCACGCACACCGCTAACTGGAAGACTCGACGCCGCTCGGCGTGGAAAAACTTCACACAAGAATCTAAACAATGGCGGCAATATGCTTCAGCCGCTCAACAGATTCAAATTCTAAAGGATCCGGTTGGGAAAATATTCCATAGCCGCGACTACGTAAAGCGTTCCCATCAATATAACTCTTACACAAATCCAATTTCAGAATTCAGTCGGGGTTTCCCAGAGAATGCAATGGTCCCGGTGGAATGACGTAAGGGATATCTTTACAAAAATATTGTAGTTGTGAACAGAAATTGGCAGACAAGCTTTTGAAATAATTTTTAACTTAAGATTGAACAAAAAAGAAAAGAGTTTTAATGGTCAAAATAAAATCAACTACTTGTTTTTATAACTAAGTTTTGACAACTACTAGGGTTTCGATAACTAAGTGGTATTACTGAGGAATGAAATGTAAAATGATAAAATTTTCTTGAAATCGTTTTCTAGGAAATGTTACATTTCTTTCAATTGGAAACGAAAGGACTTGATTTCATCTATAGATATGATTGAACTACTGAGCGTACAATGTAATTTACAGTAAGTGCAACGTATTATGCAATTCACTGTAAAACTACTTCAATTCGAATGGGCATTCAAATATTTGAAATCCTATTGCAACTTTCCAAACTAGTTACGTTTATTTTCTTTCGTCTCCTAGGAAGAAGGCCAAGGTGGCTTTCCCGAGCTTCAACCGCACTAAATAACGAACTTAAGAATGACACTTCTGCGTACGAATTATTAGTACCGATGAATTCTCTTTTGGGTATCAGGTACGATGCGCACTACCATGCACTCACTTCTTTCATGGATAATGATCACATACAAAACGTTTCTGATGTCTCGAATTGCTTCAGTGGTAGTTATTTTGCATCAGAAGGAAAATTTATCCAAATAAGATCTAGTATTCTAGGATTTAGAAGAGGGCGTGGAGATAACGCTAGTTGTTAAGATAACAATTGAAAAAAAATCGACATGTACAGTCCTGCACGTATTCTCGCTTCCTTCTTTCGGTGCAACATACGTGCTCATTTTCTGCGCTGCCTTTATCAGCTTACCATAGGTGATATGCTGCTATATCTATTACGAAAATATCCCTTATTTCTTAACAAGCCAAATCTGTCCTTATGTTTCACCACCCTCTCAATATGTTCTGTTAAATAGCTGATAGATATTTCCATCTTCGAGGCCATGGCTTGTGTTCCGGATTCTTCACTTCTAGAAGTCAACACATCGTTCGTGCTCCTGGAAAACAATTTTGGGAAGTTAATAGTGGTGTCGCGTAACGTATTATAATGTTCAAGTATCGCGGGCTTCACGAACCATCAGCTGACGGAGCTCCTTCACCACTTGTATCGTACGTCTTTTATTATGTTTCATATAATTTCTTCCAAGAATCCCATATTAAGAAGAGTGCCTCAGGCAATGTGTGTGAGTGTGTATATGTAGTGTATGCGTGTATATATGTATGTATGTATTTATTATGTAAGTTTGTTTTTTATACAAATCTAGTGTTTTAATCTGAGCATGATGGAAATTTGCACACTTCAGCTTTAAAACTCTTGGAAGAGCACTGTTTATTTGAGTTTTTTTTGTATATCTCACGTACTGATTGAGATATCAAATTGATTCTTGTACCTCAACATTGCTAATTTAAATCTATAGAGACAGGATTTTGGATTTGTTATATTTTACTCGATATGTAGGTTTAGGGGTAGAATCGATTTCACGTTTTCATGTTGGTGTGTCTTTTATAAGAATCCGTTTTTGAGTTTCATCCACTGGCAAGTTTTATTGTTTTTCGCTAAGAGACTGGATCCGGTTGGAAATCTTAGTTTCTCACATCTTCATTGAACTCAAAATATCGTATACCGTCAAGTATTGAAATAAAAGGACATAAATATGTAAAAAATTAGTTTCTATCCAATTCATTCTCACGGGCAACGCTGGGTTCGTTCAGCTAGTTCAGGGTAAAGATCAACCTTCGTAAGTCTTGCATATCACGCTTCTTTGACTACGAGTGGCAGAGTTCTCGATGACATCTTAGAGCATTATTACTATTAGTATTATTAATATTATTATTTTATTATTATTAATATTATTTCCAGAATTCGCTACAAACACGAAGTTCATCATCTCCTACCACGAACCCTTATCGCTTATAGGTTTGGACCCTACAAAACTGAAGTCAGGAAGGGTAATAAATTCACTACGGTAACCATGGCAAGTTCATTGGCTAAGATACGACGGACGTAATAATCTTATTAAAACAATTGAAAAAATTAACAAACATGAAAGAATTAACTATCATTTAAGCTTCTTATATATTGAATCTGAGTTCTATAACGGTGATATAATTTGTAGGTTATTTTAAAAGTCAAGAATTATTAAGTTAAGGACCGTTCAATAATCCATATGTTTTGAAATTTAAAAAGAATAAAGGAAAAATGAATGTCAATGTTGAAGGGTAGCTATTTTTTTATGTGAAAGAAAAACTACTTCTGCCGTTTTATATAAGATGCGAAGAACCGGACACTTCAATGTTCTGCTTGTTTTCTGGGAACTGTCCCACGAAATTTCGATGAAAATCGGATCTCAATACAATAAAGCAGTTGAATATACAACTTGAATATATTCCTTATAATGTTATGTTGATGTGGTATTCTCACCTCAGGCAATCCGTATGGGAAAAAATACACAATATATCGCAATGACAATTGGTGTTCTGCGATATAACAGGAAGTGAGCGATAAATCATTCATGGATGAAGATTGCTATACCAGATACAATACCATTTCTTGTTCCTTCATCTCACGGAACATCTGCACCATGAACCAGATGCCTTTCAACCTGCATTCCGAGACATCAGTACTAATGCACCGCGTCTGGTTTCTACCACATTTATGTGCTGTCAAAATGAACGCAAGGTATTATACTCGTAGACCAAATGAAAATAATCTCAAAACCACATCTTATATCTTTATCCTTACATTATATCTTCATCTCAAATGTAATTCACCATGCATTTCTTTCGTTTCATGGGTTTCCTTTCTCCACATCTACACTTCTATTAAAACAACTTTTTCGAATTTATTTTCTTACTTCAGTATCTGATTTGTCAAAATAAATACATATCTTATACTACGACTCTATTCCCAATACTAAATAATTCATTTCTCTTAGTTCTGAGTTTTTCTTCTTGTCCGATCGTCCGATAAAAAGATCTTCTGTCAAAAGTATCAAATTATTAGTCTGTTACCACAAGGGATTAAAATTTTTTTTGTACGTACAACGTTCATCACAAAGAAACAGTCAGACCGCCAATTTAAATCATTAACAATTATACTAATATTAATGACGATGATTATTTGTGTCTGATCAAAAAATTCTGGTTAGTTAAATCTCGGAGGCTCAGCTAAAAGTAGTTGATAAAAAAATAAATAGGCTTGCTTTTCTTTTTTTGATATTACAAGGAAGTATTTCGTCCACTGAAGTTAAATCAACTTTATTGCTAGTTAGTACCTCACAAAATTCAAAACAAAATTTTGTTTATTTTGCTCCACATTATTAACCTTCACTTTTTAACAAGCTATGATAAAATGCTCTAAGATAATTCACTTCAATATTCAGTTCAATAAAAAATCAGTTCAGTGTATCTTTTACTGTACATTCTTAAACTGATGTTCATTTATACTGAGACATAAAACCACTTTGACAAGATTGGAGGGCAGAATAAGAGTATTTGTTTGAGTAATGTTTTCCTTTTAAAAAGTACGAAAAGCAAAAACCAGACCAACTATCCTTGTCACATAAAACTTTCATCCTCACATTCATAATGTCACTCTGATGAAACATGTGAATACTCCGTAGCGGAACATGTTATTTCGGACCAATCATCCGTAACCAGTGAGCAGAAGAGAACTGCCAACATTGGAAACACAATCATTCACAAGTCAGCGTACAATACCGAATAATCTCCAGGTGGGACGTGAATCACAGCCTACTGTTTCTCATGGGCGGTAACCACCCAGATGGAGAGATGGAATTGATGATCAGCAGCCGGCGGATTGGCGCGCACTCCCACGCAAATGTAGACAGTGGGATAAGAATCGCCTCTCAAAGAACGTAAAAGAGTCCTAAACCATACTACGAAGAATGATATCCACAGAAGAAGATTCGTGGATTCATCTGTCATGATATCGCTAACGTACATATTAACAAAATTCGATCAAATAAAAGTTGTAAAAAAATATCATAAATTATTAGTAGTATGCAACAAACGCATAATCTATAAACTTAATTTGATTTAATTATCCAATTGTTTCATTTATGATGCTTGCCACAAAGTAAGTTTATTTTCTGAGAGAGATATAGACCCATAATAAGCAAACACTTCTTTCGTTAAAATATTTGTCATAAGATATATATTTTTTATTTAACTTTTTATTAGCTTCTTAGACATGACATTGGATCAACTGGTAGGGTAAAAGACAATTTTTTGCATTAAATAGAAATGAAAATAGAGAACGTGTAAACTAATTTAATTCCCTTTTTCACAATCTTTTATCGCATTCATCGCTCAAGCAGTGGACAAAAGGTATCTTCATAATATTGAGTATTATGAAGATTACCATATAACATGGTCCGCATTTTTGAAGATCCGACAATGAATAGCTTTGTATATGATGAATATAGTCAATTTATCACCATCATATTGATATGAGAAATTTTCTGACAAATATACCAGGTTATGCGCGACCGTCTGACTATGAACATGAGGGAAGTATATCTTCAACTCTAGAGAAATGAGATCATATTTCGTGTAGTAGAAGGATCAATTCCTGAACTCTACTTGGATGTCAAAAAGACAATAGCTTCCATATTTTACTAACCTGAGCTTTCAATATGAAGGCAATACATGATGTCGTGACAGGAACAAACGGGAGAGACTAATTCCGAACATCTTCAAAGATTCTAGATATTGATTCCATAATTTAACGCATAAACCTTATCCGAAGATTCAAGAGCTTTCACATACGTTACGTAGGTTAATCTACTTCTGTGAAATTAAATACGAAAATTGAGTTTCATAAATCTTCTATCCGACTGCACTGTAAAGTGCTTGGTCCAACAAACCGCAAGGCAAATTTCACTTTTCAATATCTGCTAATTTTACCATATTTATTCACGTAATACGGCTATCTCGCATATCCCCCGAGGTGTTACGGTATATTTTTCAAAAATTCAATATTTATACATGATTTATCCCCCTTTGTTCTAAAATTATATTTTGTGTACTAAGTTTTGTTATATTTTACGGTTCCACATTAAAATTCCATATTTTAGATGAAATTCCCTACAATTTTGAATAAATAAGAATTTACTCGAAAAAATATAGTGAAACTTAAGACGATTTTCACTTATTGCAATAATCTTTCCGATTAAATAAGTATTACTTTCTTAAATATCTATCAAGAACAAATTTTAAATGTTCCCTTTATATGTCACAAAACGTTTTGTTTTATGATTTAGAACTTTGAAGTGAAAGTTATTAAAGTAGTTTATTCATTTTCATTTCTAATATTTTCTTAATGCTTTTCAAGGTATTAAAAGCCACATCTACTAGTAGTGTAGCTGTTATCACATGCGTAAACTGATTATAGAAAAATCCTCTTCTTATAATAAAATTGAATATGCTATTAATCAATTTTTAACACAATAGCGCACATCTCGGCATATGAATTAATTTATGTTCACTAATCTAATAAATGCAACTTTTTTTGTTATAATGTTTCTTAAACATAACATCTGATAAAGTCACAAACCTGTTGACAAAACGTTGTATGTTCAAGGTTAAACAGCATTTTAAGTGTACCAAAAACAATTGCATTAACTTGATGTTTGTCGGCTTAAAAATATAAATTTGTCTCTCAAGAACTGAGCAGTGTACCATTGTGCTGGCGATTGTTGCTCCGAAGTCTGCAGAGGCGGTGGGGCGGTCACGCGTCCATTTGCAATGCGCGTTCAAAGCAAGGCAACGTAAACCACCGCGATAATTGGTGCGAAGGTGAGGCGGGGACTGACATGGTCAACATTCGCCAGCAAACCTTCACTCACCAAGTCTTTCCTTCCGTCGAAACAACGAGGTTCAAAGA
The DNA here is from genome assembly GCA_002313205.1 of Laupala kohalensis. NCBI lineage: Eukaryota > Metazoa > Arthropoda > Insecta > Orthoptera > Trigonidiidae > Laupala > Laupala kohalensis. The sequence continues at coordinate 582,132 of NNCF01126366.1, read as the reverse complement.
GATGAAGACCTTTGAAATCTTCTATAAAAGATTTTCTACGCTCCAACTTGCATTTACTTGGATTCCTTTGGGGCATTATTTTGCATAACCATTTCCGATAGCTGATTAACAGTCAGTTTCAATCTTAATGAGCAAACAAGTGATTGAGTGGAGCAATGGTGTGAAAAGAAGAACGCGAACAACCTTGCGTTGTTGTGTGTGCTCAGATCTATTAATCGCGATAACGGTTTCTGTTATCGCATAGTACGAAGGGGTTAACAAATTCCATTTCCGTCCACGCGTTCCACTGGCATCTGCAATGTAAATATCAATTACGTGGTGGCGTCAAAAATAAATTCTGAAGGCAAAGTATTTTAATTTTTTATTATAAAAACTTCAGTGCAAAAAAATACAAAATTACAATAGAGAGACCGAAATAATAATACGGGAAAGTATAAAAAATGTATTTTATTAACAAAATATAGCACACTACCTCCACGTTCATCACACAGGAAGTCAGAGGTTCACTTGCTCTGAAATTTCCCATATGACCTCTTCCGTCCCGCCACGATAGCCTTCTGGCCAGCCCTTGCTGCAAACTGCCTAAGCACGCCGTTTGTCCATACGTGCTCCCATTGACATCCCTGAAGTAGTGGCAGAGTCAGGGTGGGAGAGTCTGTTTGCCTCAATCTCAAGGAAATGGCAAAATTAGACGGCTCAATGTGATTGTAGATGAATAGTTTTTTTCAATATCAAGTCAATAAAAATTGTAACGAAAAAAAAGAAATTGACATGTTTCCGGTACAGAAGAAGAGCAAAGAAGAGACGAAAAATTATTGTTGATAGTTGTTTGTCTATAAATAACTGCGGATAATAGTTGTTAAATTACAGTAAATGAACAATGATTAATTTCTTTGTGTGATATAAAACAGTTAATTATTGAAATACACACTTATTCAATCATTAATAAAGTATATTTTAATGTATTTTTTCGAACAACTATGTGTGATAGTCGTACTAAATATGTAAGTATGCTCGTTTTTTCTTACTACAAGAATCTAATGACTGAGGGAGGTGAAAAATTGGAAGAAGAGGGAAAAGGTATGACTAACCACCAACTTCAAAATCTGTTCCAGGTCCCCCAAATCTTCTGGGTCATAAAGAAAGAGAAGCATATATTATACTATCAATGTGGTTTCAAACTCTGTATCAATTCTGTTTCCACTAAAATTATATAATATTGTCTGGGTCACTTTCTTTAGACGAAACATCTCTTTTTCGGCTTAGCAAACATCTTCAATATTACTATGTTTCATTTCTATTTGCTTACAATAAAATATTTCATTAGTGATTTATATGTGGTTGTCATATCAAATTCCATGTTAAAGTATCATTTTCCTCTATCACAAGAACTTTCGCAGAAAAATGAAATTGTTCCGAAAATTAAAGATTAAATGTTACAATACCTCAAAGATACCTCGACTAATCATCTTTTTTTATCTGCATTTATGGATGAAAAAGTCTATATTGTCTCAATAAAGAGATTATTTAAATACACATATTAAGCAAAAGTAATTTAATTTATGTCAGTATATTTGCTTTGAAATATACAATATTTTTTCTAGCGAATCATTCAATCTTCAATATTAAACAACCGTGAAGTTAAGAGAAATTGTTGGAAAATGTTCCGCTTCATGGTCACACAGCAGCGGAAAAGAAATATTTCAAAAATACGGTTGATATTCTCCCAACGTGTCCTTGTTATCTCCCCTGGAATATTCTAATAAACTTTGTTAGCTTCTGACCTGGCTTACTGTCCTCTCACCTCTCTTCCAAGGAACATGAATCGCATCAGTCCGAGTGCTAGCATTCCACTCGGAGACCACGCAGACATGTTTACGAGCAGCCTCCAACGCTGCGCTACTCATCACTCTTCGTGCGCTTCGCGGCGCGGCGTTCAATTGTCTTGGCGACGAATGGCTCGTAACTGCGTCTGAGGGCGCGACGCAACGCGGTCGGCGTGGGCATTTGGCGACGTGGTCGCAACCGCGCCATCTGGAAAACCGTACCACAGAGTCCCACATGAGTGTCGCAACGCGATCATCTACTGGACTCAAATGTACAATGAAGAGTGAAACCTCTCTGTATAACGGACACTCGACGAACAAAATTATTTGTCCTCTATTAGTCAGTATCCGCTTTAAAAATTGAAGTTAAAGAAGAATGCATCAATAGAAATAGAGTTAGCAAAAATAATGACTGCTATTTATTTTTTGTTGACAAAAATACAACAAACAAATGTTCAAAAATCTCGTTTAGATTTTGAATGTTCATTATTCAAAATAGGATAAAACGACAAGTGCATAACTATATTAATAGCGATGGGTCAACCGAAAACGTGTTTAAGCGTAGCAAATTGACGCGAAATCGCGTGAAGGGAACACTCCAATCCAAACTCGATGATTGGGGTTATTTCTTCGCGCGAATTCGCTTTCATTGGACGTCCAACCTTTGCCAACTGATCGCAGCGCAGGTGCGGATACAAGGAGAGGATCAGGGGAGTCATGACTCCCCTAAAACCCATAGAGAATGAGTTTCTAGTCTCGCAAAAGCGTTTATGATTTTCAAGAAGGTTGACTCATTTTAACGATTTGTATCGTCTGAGGAATTATCCATGCATTTAAATTTTGGGTTAAATATAGAGGAACAGTCCATACGTATACAGCACTTGGACTTAATTTTGCAAAAACCGCAATTCAGCGCCGTCTTTTGTTCTTGCCCTTGAAATATTAAATGTTTCTGTACCTTAAATTGTGAATAAAGTTCTTGCATCTTTAATCAGAATAAATGTTTTGCATCCATCACTTTCCCCTGTCGCACAAAAATTTTAAAATAAGTAGGGAGTTACTGTACCGATCCCATGTTAATTAAGATAACCTAAACTTACAATTTCCTTTAGAATTTTCAATTTTTTCTGAGGTTGGAATTTTTTTGGAACGTAATGCCCAAGACTATAAATTTTTGTTATGACCCCCCCCCCCTAAAATATTAGTCTGTATCCGCCCCTGTTGCAGCGTTGTTACACGAAACACCAAGGCTTTGTAGTCCATATGGCATTGCCATTGCGCAAGGACATACGCAATAGGGTGTCCCGAATTTTTTTTGTTTTTTGTTTTCCTTAGCGCAAGACCTCTTGAAATTTGCGTAATTGATCGTAGATTACCAAAATAATTTTAAAAATAAAATAAAACCATATCTTCACGGTTCTACCAAAAGCTTTGAAAAATTGACATTTTCATCGTGATATTTCGCTATCCTTAATTTCGGCTCCTGAACTAAATATAAAAAAA
>NNCF01126366.1:499786-568623 GCA_002313205.1 Laupala kohalensis | reverse complement strand
AAATACCCACACTCTCTCACACCATCTTGGCCCTTCATGCAACCATTCATCGACTTACGGCTGTCTCTACTTTCAAAGAAGGATACTCCTGCTATTGTGTACCAACAGAACTTCGGAGAACTAAGAACCTCTGTTTGGATCATATGTTCATATACACTGATGGCTCAGCAATGAATAATTCCGTTGGTGCTGTATTCCACTGCCATAGTACCACCCGTTCTTTTCGCCTCCATTTCTTTTGCAGAGTGTACACCGCTGAAAAATTTGCAATCCTTGANACCAACAGAACTTCGGAGAACTAAGAACCTCTGTTTGGATCATATGTTCATATACACTGATGGCTCAGCAATGAATAATTCCGTTGGTTCTGCTTTCCACTGCCAGAGTGCCACCTGTTCTTTTCGCCTCCATTTCTTTTGCAGCGTGTACACTGCGGAAAAAAATATGCAATCCTTGAGGCGCTGAGGTTCATTAAGCTATCTTCAATACGGCGTGTGGTTCTGTGCAGTCACTCTATTAGTGCTCTGTGATCAGTGTCTTCACTGTACATATCTGACACCCTTACACTGACTATTCAGAATCTAATAAGTCATGTAGTATATTAAAATTTTGAAATAGCCCCTTTGTTGGGTTCCTGGGTATTATGGGTAATGAAGAAGCTGATGATACAGCGAAGCGGAGAACACAGAGGGCAGTCCTTGACCTTTCAACTGTTCATACGTCAGATTAAAAGGTTGCCATAAAATCGTCTCTTCTTAAGACATGGCAAGCCGAATGGCAAGCATGCGCCTTTAAGCTGAGGAAGGTAAAAGACTCCGTTAAGACCTGGGCGTCATCATCCCGTGCGAACAGACATGAAGACGTAATCCTTACAAGTCTTCGTATTGACCACTGCTATTTTGCCCATGGTCATCTCTTACGCGGTGAATCTGCCACCATCTGTGAAACATGCAACACAACACTTACCGTGGAACACTTTCTTCTAGAGTGTCTCAAATATAGTACCAGCCGAAGGCGACATAATCTACCCAACTGTTTGCTTAGGCAAAATATATCGATTTTGATTCGCCATTCTAAATTCCTCGAGGAATGTGGCCTTTGGCACCTTATTTGATTTTTTTTTGTATACCATTACTCAAATCCATAAACGAATCGGGGCTCCTCCCACAAGTTCTCGGGAGGGATTGGATTTATAGTTGTTGTTTTTTCCTTTTCTTTAAATTTACATTTTATGACTCTAAATTTCCTTCTTTCTTTGTTTTCGGTTTTTATAATTTTTTATCAAACTGTTGTCTCTTTTTCCCACCTTTTTATGTTTATATATATTGTATTTCAGGAAGGTTTTTAGTGGGTATGGATGAGTAATTCGGCGAGTCCCACACGCGGGGGGAGTCATGTTGGCTGTCCTCAGTGCGTAACAGCATTTTCCCTACCTGTACAAAAATGTTAGAGCTCTAATGACTTCGATGTCGGCGAACCGTAAAGTCCCAATAAAATAAAACATAAATCATAGCTCACATGTATTGGATAGGAATTTTGATGTCCATGACATAAGAGATCGAGAACAATTAACAGTATTTACAAATAAACGAAATGAATTACAAAGTACGATGACCCCACAAATTCAAAACAACAGTATTTTCAAATAAAAGAAATTGAAATTACAAAGAGGATGAAACTATTCATCCATACAATTTAATATTGATTCATTATAGTAGTTGTTTATTTGTAAATACTGTTGTCGTTTTGTAATTCTGTTGTTGTTCTACATTGTAATATTTAGTTATTTGTAAATACTGTTAACCTCAATTAATGGAGATGAAACTAAATTTTCGTAATTAAACATTTCAGGCTCATTATAGTGGAAGTTTATTCTTGAGACAGTCATTTTAACCCCAGTTTGCGATATTATGTGTGCTAATTTTTACATTTCAACACATTCTCCAGCGATGGGACTTGTTCGGAAAGCTGAGCTTGGTTTCACTCTATTAATAATTCTAATTTTCACTCTCTGGTGGTCTTTCAATTGAAGTGTGCTTTATGAAACATGAAGCAAAGCTTGGTAATGCGCTTATCACAAAAGAATTATCTACTCTAACTCTACTTTACTTATTTGGAATAATGGCAATGTTGATTGAGAATGTATTATCGTTCATATATTTAAAATAAAATCGAATGAATGATCTATAGAAATATCTGAATATATAGAAAAGAACTAAATTGTACTCATGTGTGCAAGATTTAAATACTATATTGTACTCAGAAGTGCGAGACTTAAATACGAAAATACATAAAGATATTTTTCTCATTCAATCTATAGTTTTGTAAAAGTCAACAAATTGTTCTAAATTCCATATGCACGATCATCTGCTATTGACAACACGAGAAAATACACTGATACTTTAAATAAATATGCGTCCTTGATAAAACTAAACAATTAGAACATATTTGACTCACGTCTTTCATATCAACCAACTAATTAATATCTCATCAATTTTAGTCTGCAAGCTCTGAATGATGAAATACGTGGTTGCATAGAAAAAAATATCCATTTTTATCAATTTAATGCAATGATAATTTTTTCTTATATAAAGCATACTAATAAACTTATTCGGAAATGGAACGTAAACTAAAATGAAATCTCAAATAAGAAATATAAATCCCATCTGCGGTTGGTTTTTTTCGACGATCCCTGCCAACCAGTAAATCAAGTGCCTCGTAGCAAATGGTGTCGACCTTCACGCCCCGTTCCGTACTGCCGGGATATCGCTTGTTGCTTGTTACCGAAAGCATTTTGGCAGCAACCGCTAATTTCAAAGCAAACGTTGAAAGAAGCACATGAGAAGTTGGAACATCAATCAATTGAGAGGTATGTAGTTTATCCGTTCAATCTGAGGATATCAGTTAGCAGGAGCAATGGAGTTGATGGAGCGGCAGATTTGAAAAATTTGTCTCTGTAAAATGTTTCTTCTCTGTGTGTGGATGTACAAGAAGGAAAGAGATTTTGGAAACGGACGAGGAAGGGAGGTAAATATTGCTGATGAATGAATATGATAGTGAATAAACATTTTCTAAATAATAGGGATTGGTGTTCATTAAACAAGAGTATTCGTATCTTTTTCGAACTCTCTTAAACAGGAAAAACACAAACCGACGATATAAAAATTGTGAACATCACTAATCAGCGTAAGAACGAAACAGTGACAAGGATGATTTAATAAATGTACATTCAAGAGTGCAACTCACGGAGTATATTCATGTAAACAAGTTTTTACTACCCTTAACTTTTCTACCAAGGAGTCAACGAATCTCGTGAGCATAATGAACTTTTTGATAATAATACATTCTTTCTTGTTAATCCTCAATCCTATGTTGTAATCGAGGAACATCTTTGTTTTGCATAGCAATAACTCCGGAATGCATTCGACCTTTCTGAAGTTTTATTTTCTTACTCAACATCTCAATCATTTCTAATACAGTCAAACGATCAATAATTCCGTATTGTACGTTGGAAACGTCTTCTTAATTACACTATTTAATTGGATGAAAATTGTAGACAACAGGGTTTTTAAAATGGAAAAGCGATCTAGCATGATCTTCTTTTCGCGAAAATCAAAACGCGAACAGATGGAATTAGGCAACCCGCCAAACTATCTCTAGGCGCACTTTATGGTCCAAATATCTGATCGATTGCATGAATAGAATTTCAGTCACACAAAGTATTCGTTACCAGCAAATGGTATGTTCTGTATGAACTTGAGGATTTTGTTATGGAACATCAAATATAGTCAAAAATTGAATTAACATGGAAGGTTCTCAGGTAAGTGGATCTTCGTGTTTTAGAATTTATGCGGAGATACATTTCCCCAGATTTCAAGATTTGCTCTCAGTATACCGACTAGCAGATTCGAAAATGGTCTTCAAATTCTGTTCTTCAAGAACTGTTGATACTGATATTCGTAAATTATTTCAGTTCAAAGGTATAATAACACCCTAAACTAATGACTTAGTTGATTGCAACAAGTTTGCCACCTGAAATAATTGATTATATATATGACTTATATTAATGGTTTTATGTAGCTCAAATCATATAATATCGTTACAAATAAGTTACTAGTGTGAATGTGATAATAAAGTTTTAAGAGCAAGTACTTCGCACATGACTGCTTTTATTCTTTAGTTAATAAGTTTAGTCCCTTTCGGAAATTGAATACGTGGGTTATAAATTGACACTAGTCGATCCAGAAGAGGGGTGATCGGCCCTACCACTCTCTATCCCAGACTGAAATTATGCTACACTTTATATCTATTTTTTACATTTAACATATTTGCAAATATTTCTACTTGGCATGTTCCGTTCCAAAGTTATATTTATAATAATACAAAATAAACAGTGCACGATTTTTGTTCCCTTGGCGCGGTTCACACACTGATTCTTTCACCCTCCCACCACGTCCCATCAGAACCATCCTTGATCCACTACAGAAAATAGAGCTCATTACGACATGAGTGACTAATTATAACGTCTAAGGTCCCATAGAATTGACGAATCCAATTAGACAGGAAGTCCGGGTATTCTCAGGTGTAAGTAAGTACTCATTAATACCACTCACAAACATGTATGCAATTTTGTTGAATTTTTGGGATAACCGTTCCTTAAAGTCATTTGAAAAAATTGAAAAATTGTACTGAGAGCAAAATTTTTATGACTAAAAATGTTCTCAAAACATAGCACATGAAGGGATTTTCTGATTCTAAATAGTAACCGTTTAATTTATGAGAATCATACAAAAACATTGTATCGAAAGTGATTCAAGAAGCGACTAATTGCGTTAGCCTTTGTTTTTATTCTTCCTGTGTTCCTAATATTTTAATTGTAATCTAATACCAAGATAATATGCAACACATAACTCAATAATTAATATGATGAAATCTTAACTTTCAGTCACGTTAATTATGCCATTTATTGGGAGACGATATGAATAAAAATTGATGAAATGGCTACCAGATACTGTCATTTTTACTGGAAACACCAATTTTTTACTTTGAAGACCCTATTTAAGCGACAGTTAAACAAACCAATCGTACAAATGCAAAGAAACCGTTGCATGTTGTATAAAATGTAATGAGTACTGAAGAAAAATCATTAACTTAAACAACACCGCAAAATAAAGGTAATTGAAGTTTTATGATATTAATCATACATAACAAAAAGTATGACGTGACAGACGACTTATTTATTATTATTATTATTATTATTATTATTATTATTGTGTACCAAAGTCTTGCGTATATTCAAAAGCACCATAACACACATATCCCTAATCCAACTTTTGTAACAAATGACGAGACGTCACAAAGTGTGTCAACACTAACTTGACTAGACGAGGCCTCCTCGACCTTTTTAAAAAGCCATTATTCAGATCGTTAGTTGACAACATACCCTAGGCTACGATTGGACGAGAAACAACGCCGTCACTGTGTTGGTCCAAACGCCATCAGATAGCGCCTGTCGCTTCTCCGGCAGACCGTGCAGCGCATCGTGATAACCATTCGCGTCACTCGGTGAAATCGTGGCGCTAGAATAATTTATGGTGGGACTCAGAAACTGATACAAGAACTGGATTATCACATTACGTCAATTAACGAGGATATCAAATAAGGATCACCAAACCTTCTAGGACTGCACATTTATCGTTCGTGAAGGACACAACTACCCATCCTTCATTACTTTTGAGTTTGCCCTTGTCTCTCTGGTGGCTCAGGTGATAGCGTTCTTGCTCTTATACCAAGTTATCCCGGGTTCAATTCCCGGTGGGGCCAGAAAATTTGTAGCTTTTTCACATGAATGTCCCAGTTCATATAGCTGTGACTACTGAAAAGCGAACCTTCCTTCGCACTACTCACCTCCTGCTAGTATCAATAACTCAAATTATTCCTTACCACTTATACTAACCCCTCCACGTGGGCCAAGTTGTTGATAAACCCAGCTAACCGGTCCACCTACTAACAATACCTTGCCATTCAACTCCTACCTCCTATAGCTCAATGTAGATAAGCTTCAACAACACGCTACATTCCCCATTTACAAATACTACAATGGAAAAAATTTACCATTAAAATTTTCATTAGTACGTCATGTTATAACATTTTCCAGTTTCCTGTGTCTCTCCCATAAACAAAATTATTTATATGGATTTAAGCTGGCACTTCACTGGGCGTTGCGAATTTGAATATTTGCCTTATTTGTCCAAACACAGGCAAGTGTAGAGGAGCTATTTATCTCTATGGTGGCAAATATGCAAATACGCGAACACCCGTATCAGTCCTCTTGACGGTTTTTAGTCGCAGATAAAAGGACTCACATAAGGCAAATATTTGCGAGAACCGTCCACACTGGGTTAACCATACTTCGCTCAGCAGACCGCGCGTGAACGAAACTTGTTGATAATCTTGTTCTTTAACCTATATTTTGGCTTTTTTATTCTATAATTTCTTTTATATGGGCTGGAACGTTTTTATGGACTGAAATAACGAAACAGTATAAAGATTTCTTGAATTATATCAAATACATCCAGTCCATCATTGGTATAAGCAAACATATTTTTCATTATTGAGTTATTTGCTTGTTCCGTCCATTTGCGGATGGCATGTTTGTGATATTTGTGAATACGTCAAAAAGTTTGCCAAATTCAGCGAATATACTACTCAAATACCGCAACGCCAAGTAAAGAGCCAGCATTACAGTGAACGAGGACATAATAATCGTGGAAATGGATCTCTGCATTTACGAGTACACTATTTCCTTTGCGTTTCGCATGTTTGTCACGTTCGGCGAAAAAAGCTATTGTAAAATCGCAACTTGATTGAAATAATAAAATTATATTTTATAAAAAGGAATGTCTGGTTAATCATTTTCCTCATCATTCCGATTCATATAAAGATGAATTTCTGAAGACACAAATCCAGATGTGATGAGGTCAAAATGAGGCACCTCTTCTCCTCTCCGTAAAACAGTGACTTGGTAAATGATGAAGTGTGTTTGAGAATTTTCACATACTTAGTGCGTAATCATTATCACATACGAAATCATTACGAAATTAGAGGAATCTGTATTTAATTAAATTATTCGATTGAGAATATTCTCGGAAGTTTCCTCAAAAGTTACTTCTCTTTTTTGTGTATTTCATGTATAAACAAGGTAATTCCTCTTTGTCAATGTAAACGGGAATAATGCTGCTCTCACATTTATATCACTTTTATGAACCAAAACAATTAACTTCACTTCTACGAAAAGTAAATAATGCGGTTCATTGAAATTGACAAGAATTTCTGTCACATTCAGCAAGATCTCGGTAGAAAAATCAAATTAGTTTGTGAATGCAGTATTTGCTAACCCCTGTATTTCCCCATCACATTATATTTGTTGAATAAGACAAATAGATTAAATAATATTTCGACAGTATGCATAAAGAAGAACCGAATACGAATAATATGTATAAATATTCCAATAATCATGGTTATATTTAAATTGTACTGTTGAATTAAAATTTAAATTAGCACATCTATTTTAATAGGCATAGTTCTCAGATTTTTTAATATTTTTATACAATGTTTCAAGCAATTTGAGTGCCATAAAACATTTGATTGCTCGAATACATTCGGTGTATTAAAACGAAAGAAACCGAAAATATTTCTAATAAATACTATATCTACAACACTATCAGCGAACACAGCAGAATACGAAACGAATCAGATGCTGAATCAAGGTCAAGAAATATACCTCATTCTGGACGAGCATTACGTTGTTAACCTGTATATTGGGAATCAAAAGTAGGCATAACAAATATTAACAATTTTCATTAACATGACATTTTCTGTATATTTCCACAACGTATGATTTAAATAATAAAATAAATCAAAGGAAAGATAATTGGTGTTTACCACATCAAGGATAGAGTAATTTTTTTTATAATTCCCAGTTTTAGACGGTTAAAATGAAATTTGTATCTTTCCTTAAAAAAGTGAGGCGGTGCCTGCCCTAATTGCCGACACTGTTGTTAACTATCCATGTCCGAAGTATTAATGACATGCAAAGTTAATGCACATGGCTAACGCCAATTATAGAATGCAGTTGAAATCGTTTCTGCAGATAAATTAAGTACTTTGTTCGATCGTACTACGAGTGAAGAAGAAATCGTACTGGAGTGTATTGCATGTTTGCTCCTTCTCTGCAGCGGAATATCTCGTAAATGCATCGCCCATCCAGCGCTCCCCTCCATGTCATATTCCGCTGCCTGCGAAGCGCATGCGCAGTTCATCTTTGTGCCGTTCCGGAGCGCCACCTGTTGCACGCCTTACCGCAGCCGCCTCCACTCTTCTGAACGCCTGGCAGCTCGGCCACCCGCTACACCTGCGCGAAAGGCGTGTTGCAGCCCAGCGGGCGGTAGGCGCTCGCCCATTCAGCAACCCACCGACGACCCTTGACGAGGTACTCCTCTCATCCCTCGCTCCTTCTACACGCTCCCATGCAACGGCGTGAGGTAAAAAAGGTCGAGAAGAACGGCCGCCACCACCTTCGAAACTATGGGCGCCTGGATGGAGTCGCGAACGCAAGGTCCTCGCGAAGGGAAAGTGCAACGTCTCCGAACCGGCGTCTTCCCGCTCCAAGCTCCTTGCAGCACTTCGTGGACCACCTGTTGCGTCGATGCACCTTGGCGCACGAAAACGTGCGACGAGTGGCGAATCCCAATTCTCTCAGACGTATGACTTCGTCTTACAATTTCACGCGAAGAACTTCATCTCGAGAATGTGAATTCTATAATTGAGGTATGTAAATGGAAAATGTTCCAAGAGCCAAAAACAAAAGGCACAAAAAACGATTAAACACAGTCATCTATATGGAAAAATCATCATAGCAATCATGATTTGGCAACTAGAGGTGCTTTTAAAAAAAATTTCATCCAAATATAAAGTGTTCTGTTTGAACCATTGTAAGGCCAAATAATAATAATAATATACGGAGAATATTCGAAATGCCACGTGTGATTTCCAAAACACGCTCCAAATATCACTGGTATTATCCAAAAGAGTGCACATGCCAAAATCTGATAACCATCATTTTGTCAAGCGTTACGTCAAATTATCAAAATAATAGTAAAAAGTATACTATAATATCAATTTCCCCAAGTTATTGAGTAATACATGTTACCGTTGCAACGATGCAGCACACCTACACTATAACTATTAAGCTATCAACAGAACCGATTTTCACAGCATTCGCAATGGACTGTAATACAAGGAAAACGTTTTTTACGAAATAATTTTTTTTTTTTTGGCAATTGGTACTTTTTTCATTTATACGAGTTAGCGAAGAGTTTCGTTAACTTCATATTTTCTTTCTATGAAGAATACGTTCCCCAAGTAGCTAACAAATAACCATTTATTGTCTCATTCTTACACAAAATGTTAATGAACTATAATATATTTTTCTTTATTCTGCAGAGGTTTTTATCAACCCAATATTTCTTTGTTACTATGAATGTAGACGAAACAAAAATATTCACTCATTGCTCTGACAAGAATTTACAAATTTCCATTTCAGTAGTTACGGTGGTCAACACAGCTGTTTTGGTTTCATTTTCTAGATAATTAAATATTCGTATAAATTTTCCTCAGAATTCATAACACATATTGAAAATGTCACGTTCCTACACACAACATGTGTAAAAAATACAATGAGTGATTTTATTTCATGAGAGGTAACACACGTATGCAACAATAAAACCTATTGCCCTTCAATAAAACCACCTCGTATTTCTGGTATACTTCAACTCGTCTAGAGTTCTTGTATACTTTGAACAAAGGCAGCGTGTAGAATAAGGATGTTTAGTGTTCGCGTTGCTTTGGATTCAGTAATGTCTGAAAACCGTTTAAGCAATCCTTGAGAAGACGAAAAAATTAATGGGCAGGGGCAAGATCTGTCGAACAAAGGAAGGAGGAAGATGTGAAACTATTCCCTCCAGGAACCATACCACGCAATAGTGTTACGAGGTCGGGAATCATCGTGCAGCATCATCAGGATCAACTTGCGCTATATTGTGGGCGTACACATCTCATCCTTTGGAGGAAGCGATCCAAGATGTTCGTTTCAGTAACATACCGTTTTTGAAGATTGACGTTATTACGAAATTAACGTTAGTGTCAAGAAAACATTTCTATTCCAAATGTGCACAACGTCATCTACTAGTATAAATTAGCTCGACGAGTTGCATATCAAATCCAGTTCATAATTCAAAATAATCTTCTATTGGTTCGTTACACGTATTTCTAATTTTTGAAGTGAGATGTACTAAAAAGAGTCCAATAAGACGTGTATAGCATAGAAATACTATTATGACATTTGATTTATTTCCATAGAATCGAAACCATCAAATGATTAATTGATTCTGAAAGCACAGTCTCTTTAAAAAATACTATTTCGTGAATTAATTGTTATTGCAATCACTGAATCAATTATGTATTCCACAATTAAATTTGAAAAAAACACATTAGTTTCACTTCTACTTCATTATTTGTTAAAAACACACCTTTTATTAATATCGTAAAAGTTCTAATTTCACTATTGCACCCTCCCAAGAGCCACATTTTTATTATAAATTATAATCATAAGGAAATAACAAAAGATAAACAATTTCTAAAAGGTATGAATAAATTAATTTCGTAGAGGTTTTATACCACTCAAATGTGTCGTTGTATTTAGGTCTTATGAATATGAAAAAGTTACATTTTGTAAGTGGGAGGTATTTGCAATAGTCTTTTTTGCGGATTTACTCTAATAGGAACCAACCCACTGTTCTACTTAAGAGTAATTTATTGGTTTGAAAAAATGGGAACACCTAATTATAAGATTTATTTTCTCTTAGTTCCTTTCTAACACAAATATATTTGTGAATAGTACGCTCATTTTCAGTCTGTGACCTACTCTATAATCAGATAAGTAGAACACGGAATGAAGTGCGTCTAGTGAGTCAAGCTTTGTCAGCATTTCTGGAGATTACCACACATTAGGGAAGAAACATAAATGTTATTCGTCTAAAATTACGTTTCCATCAATCAGAAATAAAAATTCATTAATTGTATCTCATATTAAGACTATTGTATTCTTAACGATGAGAGTTATTTGTCTTAAGATCACTGTAATACCTTAAACAGTCAATAAAACACTTATATTTCTTATTAAATTTTATAAGGAAACTTTGGATTAATGTATTTTTGTCAAACATCTTAGTTAAATATAAATATGAAAAATATTGGTAAAAATATGATGCGTGAACATAATATTCCGAGCTATTTAAGATAAACATTTCATCACATTTTTAGAACAAGGTGAAACAATTTAATGAGGGTATCAAACTGTGCTAAAGAGAGGTTATGTCGCTACAAGAGTCTCAGAAAAACTCTATTACGGTAAGTTTTCCAAATCTTTGACATAATCAAAGGGCTTTTTTAACGAGCAATAGAGCAAACGTAGTATAGAACGGGAAAGCACTCGTGGAGTACAAAGCCCTTAAATGGGCAGTATTTAATAAATAGCAAAAACATTATTTACAAGTACGTATTAAAGATTATTCGGAAAATATTGTTTATAAATTGGAACTATTAAAATAACTAAATTAGAGATAAATTATTTCAATAGACCCCGCCCCTACGCAAAAGACTAGACAGCCTGTATAAAAAGTTCCCCTCTAACCGATGGACAGCCGGAGAAAAACCCGGGCCAGGATGGTAAGGAAAATGTTATAATTTGGGAGAAAAATTTGTTTACTTGATAGCTTACTTGATATGAAACTAATGTGATACGTGAAGAGATCGAAACTAGTAGAACGTAATCCAAATCATTAAGCTCATTCCATTAATTTTAGTACATTTACTTTCCGTTACAGATTGCTTAGTTTTAAACCATCATATAAACCATATATGTATGTAACGACAGTGTATCGTTAATAGTGTAATACAAATATAACAAGAATGTAATTAAAAAGAAAAACAGATCTTGCAAATTGTGTAATAATATGAAATATGTGACTTTTTGTTTCTACGTTTTATCTGTTTGCACATTTTGTCCGATCTTAAATCCGTACTAAGAAGTCATGCCAGGTAAAAAAATCTCGTAACATATTTAATAAAATGAACTATCAACCCCTTAAATAATGACAAATTAGTCTTGGGTGTCTAGGGAGTCTCTAAAGAAATGTGAGAGTATTCAGCTGTTCTAATCGTTTAAAAACTGATTGTGAAAAATTTTCTCTTGTAGAAAGGGAGAGTGTCATCAGGAAAAGCAGTACGTCAAAACTCTTTTAAAAAGCTCTGCTTGTAAGTACGCTAATACTATTAACTCAGGAGTGTTTGGTTAAAAGAAAACTGAGAAATATCCCGAAAGTGTACAGTAACTACAGCTGTAAAAAATTACCATTCAATTGCACTCTCTTTCCATGATCAAAAATGACCTATTCATTTCGTTAATGTTTATACTGATGCAAATCACTATTGTATCATTTTTCACATTCCTGAAAATATTCTAAAATAACGAACGCCTTTATCTTATCTACCGAACAAACGAAACACACACTGAGGATAAGGATCCAGTGTTGTGTGTTCTAACTATTGCATCATAAGTCGTAACTGTATACTTCGATAATGCAATGAAAATAAACATGTGGGTATTGGTAGGTTTCGCAGCTTTACTTTAACGTCTAACGCACGTGTCAGACATCGGTCGTTAACCTGCAAGCCGCTGCAACGTAATTAGCGATACATCTATTTCGTAGATTCAGTGAAAGGTCAACTTCTACGTAAAACTCACCTTGTATTGTGGTAAGAATACGGAAAGCGTTCATTAATTCTTATATTATTGTTTATGCAAATTGGAATAGTTTATTCTAATTGATACAAATTGAATAATACATTGACATGCAAAGACAATTAGTTCATTTTATAACAAGGTTTATGAAACAGGTAAAGAATTTACTTATGGTAATCATAAAATGATTACTAACTTTAATTTATATTCTTACTCCAATGTAATAAAGACCACATTTTAATATCTTGATTTAAATATTATTCAGATTATAAAAATATAAATATTATTCGCAGTGATTATGAAAAAAGTTTATTATATTATCTCTGCCGTACTAGTTACATCGAGTTTTCGACAGAATTTATTCAGCTAAAATTGGTAAAAATTGTGCTAGTTCACGAATGAAGCTGATGACGATGGTGGAGCAGCACACGAAGAAGGATTTACAAACCATATGAGATAAGTTTCTCCTCCAGAGCAATAAGCCTATTGTAATTCATACTGATGAAACACCAATTTATACAATGAATAAGAAAATATTATTTCATCGTCAATGACTCTCAATTATTTCATTGTTTACATTCGAGTGTTTACTTGTTTTCGCGTTAATCCCGTTATTTTGTTTTTGCGATTCATACATATTAAGAGTAGTTGCATTGGATTCCACTGACCAACAGGTGGCGTATTCTTATATTCGTATTCTGAGCTTTCTTCTGACTGATAATGATCTCGGTGGATTTTTATTTAATATTCACTTTTCTTTACAGATGTGACTAGGCGTATTATGTCAACTAACCCCACGAGACACACAAAGAAACATATACCCTCTAAAATAAGGAAATGACAAGACACTGGCCATCCTCTACTTGTGACGTCAAATGGTTCCATCAGGTTCCCAGTATGTTGTGCTTGATGTACATATCCTACCTTCAAGCGTTGTATTGCATCAACTCGTTTTTCTGGCAATGTGTATCCTCCCACGTCGTAGAAATTTCGTCAGACAAAAGAAACAGGAGTATTTTCAAACATCACGACCGTAAGTGTTAGTTCATTTCTATCGTCACATTCCTTCTGCAGGAATATGACTACTCGTGTCATTCCTTTATATTATTATTATTATTATTAATTATTATTATTATTACATTTATGAATATCTTAATAATAATCGGTACTTATAAATAAAAATGTGTTACAAACTGCGTATGACCACGCGGAGGACAATAAACAAATAAATAATTAAATTTATTGTCAAAAAAGCAGTAAAAACTTCGTATGGCCACATGGAGGACAATAAACTAATTTACTCTCCGGAAGCAAGCAAGGGACCATCCCATCAATTCCAATCAACAGTCCTAAGGTAGAGGCGGATTTAACATTCAGCAACTTTCCTATGATAAGAATAAAATAATTCGGTACATGTTATATATTAATAGAATACAAAAAAAATGTGTATTTAAAAAATCACGAAAAAGTTATTGCCGAAGTACTCATTATTATCAAACTATAGATTATTCGGAAAAAATGTTTAAAAATCGTAAGTAATAAAATCACATTTAATTCAAGGATTCATTATAACTTGTAAGGATTGCTTCCTTTGGTCCATGTACACGTTTGAAATGCATCGTTGTGCTAACGCAAAACATTGGGGATGGGGGAGTAGGCGCCACCGACTTTGCGGAAGGCGCCACAAAGCGTTGCAACGAGCACAGTCGCGTCGGGTCAACCACCGATCCAGTCACAGTGCGTGAGCTTCAATATAGAAGGATTCATTGGCGGTTTCTGACTTGTAATATTTACAACCTCTTATAAATCTCGTCACTACAATATGATAATGGTAGATTCAGATTTCATGTGGTAGTTTTAGATTTCGAATTGTGAATGAAATTGTAGAATTGAGTGGTAAGAGTATGAACAATACATGATTGCATGGTCAAAGTATTCACATTCACAAAGATCAACCGTATCATTAATAAGTTTTCATATAATGGTATGAGAAATAACGCTAAAAATTTGGATATTTTTGACAATGCTCAGGAGTTTATTACTTTTATTAATTAGTACGTAAAACATTGTACTGAATAAGCAATAGGCGTCATAATAACAAGAAATCCGATATTGTATGAAGAATGTTTCAGGAATTTTAAAGAATATCTGGAACGTCTACGTGCAGACAGATGACAC
Organism: Laupala kohalensis; assembly: GCA_002313205.1. Lineage (NCBI taxonomy): Eukaryota > Metazoa > Arthropoda > Insecta > Orthoptera > Trigonidiidae > Laupala > Laupala kohalensis. The sequence goes on along the minus strand of NNCF01126366.1, from coordinate 553,583 downwards.
TGGAATAGATAGAAAGTAGGGAGAGATATTATGAGAACATTTCTTTTATTTTTTCATCTGTAACATCCTGAGCAACAGCTATGTCAATCTCTTCTTCGCACAAATTTTTTAACATTTTAGTGGTACCTCTGGCACTTCGTTAATGGTCAATTAAAAATGCTACTCCAAGAAATATGATATATTCACCATTGAAAATTTAATTACCACATAGTTAACATACATTATCATAATTCTTATGAGAGATTCGTGTATACGAGAGAACAATAAAGGAAACAATCATATCTATTAAGACTCTTCCTTTCTATAACGATTAAGAGAATCTTTACAAACATTACATTCTTATAACTACATTCTACCATCAAAGATCGGTTTTCTTCGTAATAGAAGGGATACATTATTCGACTTCCGATAACAAAAAAGAAAACCAAATTTTGTGAAAAGTTTCAGTTAAATTCGAGATACCCATATCAGTATTCCACAACAACTTTGAGTCTATTTAATAAGATTAGAAAATAAGGTATTATATACCTGTTTTGCAGAAATACAAAATATCTATAATAAAGTCACTAGATTTCAACTCATTGGCTCTTCGCCTTGACTATATACGTGGTCAATCACAAACCAATATTTCGTAGCTATCTATGAAATTCCTAGGAAGAATATGAATGCCCAAACGTCATTCGAGTATTCTAGTATTTTCTAAGCTATCGACCGTGATGCTTTAATTTATTGTATAGGTGGGTAATTGTTCCTTCATTGTCTTTCTCTGCATAACTTGCCAGAGGACAGAGAAATATCTTGCGAAAGACAATTATCGAAAGAAACTCACTAAAACAACCATTTTCTTTATCAATTATTCTTTAATGAAGTTCATAAAAATCATTATCTGCTTTTAATCTAAACTGCTTTTAAATGATATATTTTAACGGATACATTTTATTGCTTTGAATATTATGCATCAAAGGAACTATAATGCCTTGTTTTGCCTATTATAACATGTTTTATGCAAAAGCAGGTTTTCAACATTATTTTTTCCCCTCAACTAATCAGAAAGTCGAGGATTGTGAGATCGTTAAAAGGTTACTAAGTGAGGATGCCAAAGCCCATCGCGGACCAAACAATTCACTTTTGGTCCCCAAAGCTATGACTAATGTCCAGTCGTATAAATATTTCGTCATGTTCACAAATTTGTCAGAGATATGCTGCCCCATATTATGAATAAAAGTTCATCATATAAACTTAGTCCATGCGTCGATTACGAAAAAAATAAAATTGATTTTGTCTTTCATATTCAGTGAACGATTAAAATACTAATGGTTTCTTTGAACATCGAAACAATTATTTCTTTGAAAATCGAAAATTTACATGGCTCATGTTTTTAAATCTTCAATCAATGACGACATAAAAAATTCCTTTCTTTTCTTTTTTCGCGAATAACTCTTCTGTACTCAATTTAACCTCCTGTTTCTCCTGTTCCTCAATTAACTCTCCTATTCTAAATTGAACGCTTTCATTACTCGTTTTGGAATAACCTTTTCAAAACTACAAAATTTCTGACATTATCAAAAAAATCTGACATTGTTATGGAAATAAGTTCTTCTAAATTTTAATAATGTTTTTTAGATTTATTTCGATATTTTATTGGGCTAAATCTTTCCTCGTTAATAACATTTATAGTGGGATTTTTTAAAGTTAAAATTAAGAATTTTACGTCCTTTGAATATATTCCTTTCTTGAACACGTGTAAATAGAAAAGAAAAATTTTCTTTGAAGTATAAGAATTTGAAAACAGTAAATTCGCTTGATATTTATGGTATATGAAAATAAACTATTTAAATGAATGAAATAACCGATAACACGAATAAATAAAGTTCTAAGTCTTAAATGAGAAATCAGTTCCGCATATTATTTCAATTTACTCATATTGATTTATTACTAGCAGTTTTTAGTTATTTAATATTTGTTTACTTTCGTTCGAACACAAATTTTTCTATAAATGCAACTACAGCCAATGACATCTCATTCCAAATCACGTTCACCGGTCGTCCACCGACAGTTACGACTCATTTTCTCCACGCAAATTTATTCGATGTCCCTTTTTCCTGGCCATGTCTTTCCCCCGTCATTGTCGTCGGACTTCAAGTAGGAGGGAACGAGGAAACATATTTCGAAATTGTCGCGCTCTAGAAGAAGTCTCAGCTCTATCGGGCACGTGCCGATGACTTAATTTCGCGACGCCCGAATTCAGTATCGGATCTTTAGTCAGCGGGGAAAGGCAGAAGGAAAAGAGGAGGGGAATCGAACGTATATAAGTAAAGTGAATTCGTCGGTTGAGAGACGGTGAACCATGCGAGTGAGGATGACGATGCTTGCGAAGGCGATTGATGTTTTTCTGGTGGCAGCGCTCATGGGACTGGCAGTTGTGGACGGCAACCCGATCCTCCTACGACCGAATCCTCCAAAACCTCACTGGCCATCGCGACCACATCATCCTATCCCGCCTGGGACCGACTTGGGACTCTACAACGAAGGATTTGTTGAAGGAGACATCGTTCCTCAACCTACGGTAAGCATTCATACAAGATGAACTCATTTATTTAATGTACGTTATACATTTTTGTCGAGTACAGACATAGAAGATACAGAGATCGATGATGTTTGTCTCATTCCTTTCCGGAATCTTTTCAAACCCTTAAACATCTTTTGAAGAATATGCAAAACTGAAACCCTCAATCAAAAGTAAACTGTTTTGGCGCTCAAATTATTTACAAGAGTCAAAAACTAAAATAAAAATGAATTAATTTAAATTAAAAATGGAGTCCTCTGGCGGATTGAGGACGGCGGTGGTTACGGGTTCAAGCTCTCTCCCTCCCCCACCCCCACTCAGGTTAAAAGTTAAAACTTTATTCTTGTTAAAAAAATAAATTTTGTTGGGTATGTAGGCATATATTTGCATTGTATAGTAAAAATATTTTTTACACAATCGTAAACTGTCATAAATGTGCACAAGTTCGCACAAAATTACACACTTTCAATATTACAAGACGGGACAGGAATCTATTCAAAATAAAGTCGTGAATCTCCCAATGCTAGTTTCCTACGGTCGTTCATTGGTTTAATTTATGTCGGATTATTCTATTGCTCTTTGGTGTGTTCAATGGATCCTCTCCATTTTTCTTTAATAATGTTCATCGATGAATTGCCATTGGCGTGAAAATTCAAAACTTCAACCAATCACTTAAATATAAATTAATTCTACTAAGTAATGCGTCATTTAATAAATCGTTGTTATAGATTTCCTATGTAGTTTGAATAAAGAATTTTATTCTTTTAACAGGTATTTGAAACAATTATAGGAATTTGCGCGATGTAATTTTCGCGTTCCGAAAACAATTTAAACAATTTATTTTTCCAGTTTCTTGTAATTTTTTATTTATAAATGTTTTCTACTCTTTAGAACAATTTGTGATAATTAAGTATGTAATGAGTTTAGGTTTTAGAAAATGAAGGATTTAAAATTGTGACAACAATTCATTCTTGCGTTATTTTAGAGACGATTTCACCAACGTTCAGTATATCACCGTCAGTTTGACATATATTAGAATAACGATAGATTGTTCCTAATCTGTGTATTATAGTTTACATATATCATAAAATTTTTAAAAATATAAAATTATATAAGTAAAAATATTAAATAAATAAACGTTCGGGTTCTATCCCAATAGACCACGACCTAATGGTCCGGAAAATATTATTTTATCTGAAGAAGCCGGTCGTGAAAGCCTACAAGTCTACATAAAAATATTAAATTTTTAACGTTGAATGATCTTTGTTATGGCGTGAAAAAGTAACAGAAAATTAAATACGTCATAAACGGTGGTGAAATTAGTTAAAATTTCCAAATAAGTAGTTAGCTAAAATCATTATATTAAATACCTCTCATTAAGCAAATTACAAAATTCTGAAATTTCAAAATAAATTAACTTTTTAATAAGTACATAGTTTGTAAAAACATAGTCAATAGATACAAGTGGATATAACAAATAGTTATTTGTTTTCTACTTTCTGTGTCATTTAAGTATTGTAATCCGTTGCAATGTGAGATTCCACACTGCTATTAAGGCTTCAAACTCGTCACATACATTTACATATTTATGCGGTGAGTAATTGAACGTTGACAAACATTTGAAAAACTTTGACCTCAAAATTACGTTTTTCCATGAGAACAAAAGAAAAGCAAGAGAAAAAAACCATTGGACATAATTTCCTCGATGTTTCGGAATTTCACCGTCATGGATATTAAATGATTACCGCATAAACATAAAAACGTAGTAGTATTTAAGGTGTATTACATAAATGCTATTGCGTATCAGTTGTCTATTTTCGGTTATCCAATCTATTTTACCGGTATCACATACTTCATTTCGGTTTTTCAAAACAATATTCTCTCTGAGTAGTGCTTTTCTATATTTATAAATTGCTTTCAGGATTCATGAAAAGGGAGGTTGATGAGGAAAGACAGCAGTGATAAATTATTTTACTGTATCTATCCTAATACTACTTATTTGAATGTGATACACACGAATTATATTTTCTGTGCCCAAAATGAAGTGTTTTTAGCAGTTTTAAGATAGAAGTTTGATTGTTCTTTGATTTTTACAAGAAGTAAAGGTTTAAAAATGTAAGGTGATAATAATTCAAGAGCACGTGTATCAAAAAAGAAGATTCTTCTCTAAATACTCATTGGAAATAATTCATCAGTTTAGTCACGGACCCCAAAAACTAAAATTTCCACCTAAACCTTGCGATCGAAAATTTTCACGAAATCCTTTCCCTGTGATGAAGTAAAACACCGACACTTACGTATTTAACTTAATTATGTGTATTACATTAGAAAATAAACGAAGAGTAATAATATATATTTGTATTTAAAGTTTGTAAACTTCTTGATTAATCCCAAATATAGGATCTAATACTCGATTCTTAAATGAATGACATAGGTTTTACACCATGATAATAAAGGGGATTGCTTGATATTTTAACTGTTCTATGTGAAATTGATAAATGACGGAGGTGGTCTGATATTATACATATTGTATTTTGGGAAGTTAATAGTTTTCATCTTCCATTAAATTATTACACAATGTCACCGCGTTTGGTGAATATTTTTAATTGATTCATTTTCCATGCTTTTACCCACATGCAGATAGCTGTGACTTTCTCTCCCGGGAAGCAATACTTTTACTTTCGCCTATATAACGAATTTTATTCCAACTCTTTTTACATACAAAATAGAGATGAAATTTCTAGGAATAAAAACTATCCATAATATTCTGTAGCGTGATTAGTTACGTCATTATTTTGTTTTATCATGACATTTACCATGAATCTAGTCCGTCACTGTACTGGCAGTGAGATACTTCAGCGTGCACATAGATAGCATGGAATTTAGATAGAAATTTGTTACTTAACAATTTTAACTACTTGTTTGATAGTCAAATAATATCACAATTACAATTCACAATGTATTTTTTTTTCACTATAATATACAGCATGGCATGATAAATTACGTTCTCAAAATTACATTTATGCTATATACAGAAGAGGAAACCTTACTCTATCTTCTTCATCTATAATATATTCTCCAGATCATGAAAACATAACCTTATAACGTATTATATAAATGCGCGCAAAGTCGTTTTACAAAGAATTTCCAGTCGTGAGTGGAAAGAAAAATGTTAAATATCTCACGACCTATTCTTTTGTCTCGTATACATTTTTTGAGGTGGTACTTACCATCAGAAAGTTTTGGGACTATTTTAAAAAAATAAAAAATTGAGGGAATTCCTGCATTATTACTATTAATCTTACTATTAACAAATTCAGATAAACTACAAATAATTGCTATCTGATAAATACTAATTACAGAAAAATGTGATAAAACGTGTAAACCAAAATAAGGAGTATGAAGACGAGTAGAATTTTAGAGAGTACAATGCCTTTACTTCCTTGTTCTTGTAACTACCACTCGGCGCTGGCATCGAATCTAGCCGACTTTACATAACGTTGCAACGTTTCGTCATTACGATATGCAATGGAGATGTTCCCATACAGTTGGCTTGACTTTTTTTGATTGCTGCATGGACGTAGTGAAGTAAACAAATTGCGGAAGAGTTATTTGTTAAATTACTTCTGCGTCGAGCAAATTGTGTTGAACCATGAGTTCACGCGTGAAATGCGCTTACGTTGGATAAAACTCGATTTAGCGTTCGCCCAAATTTGTGTTATTTCAAATTACCGAAAGATGGGCGAAGATTAGTAACGCAGATTTTTGACAAAAGATGTAACTGGTTAGTACGTTTTTGTGTGTGCTTAATTAGATAATAAAGAGGAAATTAAAAATTGATATCATAATAATAATAAATATGTAAGATGCGATAATGAGATCTGAATAATCTAATGAGAAGTAAATTATCTGAAGGCTACTTGTCAATAAATAATGATTTAGTTAACGTTCTATATTTGTGTTCATTTCTGTACAACCATTTTCCTTTCGGCCGATTCTGAATGCAATCAAGGTTTTGAAAAATATAGTTCGCTAAAAAAATCTACATTTTTAATACTCAAAGAATTTAATTCTCGGCGAAATTCACTACAATTAATGTTCAATGAGCAGTACTTTATGTATTTGAATGACCGCGCTTTGATACATGCAGCGCCACGCGGTGGTTACATAATCATCAGCGAGTAACGTCACATTACACCTTTTTCTTTGCTAATGACCCCCTCTTGTACACTATAGTCCTCTTGGCTAGTATTAGAAATTATTTATATTTATAACACATGTTAATCTAAAGTTAATATTGTAAAATCTTATTGCTTCTCTTATTTAGTTAAATTATGAATTGTAGTAAATAAAATAGAAAGTTATTAAATGTTCATTTTTATAAAAATGTACTGTATTATGATATACTATCTATGGACATATTTACAACCACGCTAAAACACACTTATAAATGTATTTTATATACAAAAAGAGTTTTGTCCATTAATCCGAATAAAACAGTTTTATCAATTTAAACTAAACACCGGCAGGAAAATATAATTGGGAATGTTTCGAAAGTGAAAACTCCTCTGAGCGGTAGATCGGACCTTTTTGTGCTGTCATAAGACAACTCAATTGTATAAAGCTAAAATATTAATTTTATGAAAAAATACAAGAAATTTATTTCATCCTAATATTATTAGTGAATTTATTTCCCCACAATATAATATTCACAAGTGTGCCTGCACCAGAGCAATTGTCGCAGCAATTGTTGGAATCAAAAAGAGTGAAGAATGTCAGAAAGATTGATTTTAACACACCTCTTCGCGTAATCCTAGCGACCTACGTATCATCTACACAATACTAACGACTGTGCACCATCTACAAAAAATATTTTTACACAAATACGCTTTTTCAAAATTTCGTAACGTTGTCCCAACCAAAATTATTTTGAAAACTATATATCGTCTAAAATTGCATCAATAGTACTTGGAAATGAAAAAATGTGCCCATTTTGAAAGGATCAAAAACTTTGATTGAAATTTTAAAAACACCATAAACGAATTTCTTGTCAAATATACTTATACTATAGTGCAGGACTTGATGTCCTTTCAATTGCTTATAATATTAGACTAGGCGGCGAAAAGGGGTGGACTTTTGAGTCAAAATTTTCGCCAGGAGGGTTGATGACATATCTAGTGTGCCATGCCTTGTGAAGATATGTGGAGTATGACTTTTCACCTTCTCCTACTAGACCCTTTAGAACAGAATTTGTCCCATGGTTCTGGTGGTTGTTTATATCAAACTACCACCTTCATTATTGTACTGCTTCAAGGCCTAATTCTCTCGTTATATTTGATTAGATAATGTGTGCATCTTTCACTGTGATCAATTAAAAGGACTGTTGGATAAGTGGATTAACAGGAATATACCTGTCTTTAACTACGTGGAAAACCAATTTGCATTATTGAGGTCGTGCTGTCCGTTACTTTAAGATCGTTAGAATGGAATGTTCCATTTTCCTTGCTTCGTCAGAAAACATCGGAAATTATGTCAATTGAAAATAATTTATTCTTTCCAAGTACTGATTTTTTAATTTAATTTTACATACTTCAAATGCAATCTCTAAAATGATAAACGATCTTAGGTCTTACCCCCTAAAAAACCTATATTCATTTTATAATCAGCATTGTAGAGTGTTGGAGGGTTTGATGAACGATGAATGAATTTATTATGTGTAGTATATTCAGTGCACAACGGTCCAAAACACAGTATACAGAAAACTTTTCGAGTACAACTCCAGGAATTCTTGTCTTTTCTTAGGTCGTGTAAACTCAAGAGTACGCGGAGCCCGGAAGACAAATACTTTGCTAGGTATTTTCATGCACCACCATAAATTAATTTCTCCAATACATACCATAATTTTTTTAAAATCTTAAATATTTTATCTGTTATTTATTTCTGTATTTTAACTTCAAAAAACATTTATGTGACTCATTAAAATTTAAAGATAGTTAATTTCAATGAGCTACGTAGATTAAATTTTGTTATAATCATTTAATTTGTCACAATAACATAAGATTTTTGTTGGTTATTTTATTCCGCAAAACCGTTCTGTATTCATACAACAAACAATCTTATGCGTCTTCATTCAAATATGTGTAAATAACCCAAGTGAGTCATCCAAAGCACGTTTACGAGTTAAGTAAAGGGAGATTACCCGAACTGTAAGAAAGCAATTTGTGAAGAACGAATGAGGTCACATTCTCATTGATCTGCAGTTGACGAATTTCTTGGAAATATTTCCTCAGATTTTCAGCTGTACATACATTTCTTGATCCGTCATATGATCTCGTACATTTTTGATATAGCATAAGTTTCAAAAATTATAATAGAAATCATTTTATAAATAAATGATATAAACATTTGCTAACAGGAAAATTCCTGGTTCGACCGTGTTACAACATTCAATTCCCGAGTGGTTAAAACACAACAAACATAATATAAATATTAATATTCAACATAATTAATAGGAAACACTCATTAATAGTGGAGGAAAAAATACACCCAAATAAAATACATTACAGAAATCTTAAAAACGAAAGACTCAACTGAAATAAGTAATTTATGTCAAGAAAAATAGTCACATAATAGAAGAGTCCGGCCTTCAACAGACTATGAAATAAGATTTTATGCTCTTTAATAAAAATAAACTATTTTACGAAATGTTTATTTCAATAGTTTAAAGAAGAGAAATAATTAATAAGGAACGACGAAATGCCGTACTATATAGCGAGCAAAAGGAATTATTAAGTCTTGAATTATCTCCTTGAAGTAAGTAACGGTAGTAATTACTAAGGGATTATGTAGGTGGTGGATGTATAGCCACAATTACCGAAACAGTTACGGAACTGATCAAGCAAGAGAGCAAACAGATAAATATAAAAGGCGTAAGAACTTAACAATTTTTACGTGTGTTTAACACTTTCATAGTTCTAACTTTTTATTCTTTAAAATATAAATGAGAGCTCATTTCTTCATCCAGAAATTCATATCATTTTATTAATTACAGGTCAAAAATGCTGTGAAGGATGAAAATTTGTTGTGGCCTACCGGTGCAATTGTCTACAAACCTGAAGATGGAGTAGGTACGTTGATAAATCCACTTTAAAGAACAACTGTTTTCCAACATCGGTTTCAAAGATGCGTTTTAATAAGAGATATAAAAATAAGGAACCGTACTAGAAAACTGTTGGAAAATCTTGGACTTATTCTAGCGTTCTTTAACCTCGATATTCAAGTGAATATTAATTACTCTAGACCTAAAGAAATGCTCATATTGTAAAATGAATTTACAAACCTCTAAGTACATGATAATTCAAACAAGATTTGCCCATATTTTATCAAAAAAACCTTCTTAGGTAATTTATTTATTTCTGTTTCCAACGTTAATATTTTCTACTTCATTTCATCCAACAGGATGTCCCGATTCACCACAGTGTGAAATCCTAATGCAAGCCATGGATCATTACCACCAGAGATCCTGTGTGCGCTTTAAGGAATGGACCGGCGAGAGGGATTATGTCACTATTTTCTTCAATCCTGACAGGTAATTCTGAAGTATTTCCAGAACAGAGTAAAACTACCCCATTGTACACAGGTAACTCCAACTATTTTTATTTCATGTGACAAATAATTTCTCGACTAATAATTAATTTACACAACCTGGGAGTAACAAATTACCGAAAAATATATCACTAAAACAGTAATATTGATATATTTCACCTCAATCATTTCACCTTCCTATGTATTCAGAGTTAATACACATAGGACTTAATCACTGTTTTAAGAGTGAATTTTTGCTTTACATTTTTATTGACGTAGTAGGAGCAGTAGGAGTAAAAGTAGTAGGAGCGCGCCAGACGCTAGTCAATCGTACATAAACATTTATGAAATTTATCATATATAATATCATATATTCTGTTTATACTAAAAATAGTGCTTTTAACTGTAATTCGTGAATTTTGAAGTTTTAAAAACAGCGAATCTCCTATACTCTTTAAATTGAAACACTTATTTTAAAATGGTCTCTTGTAGTTTAGCGACTGTTTTCGCAACTGTCCAGAGAAAGAGAAATTTCTTACTGTTCTTTCATGCGTTAAAAAATTGTCTTACATCGATTCCATTAGAAATTAAATGGAAGTTTATTAAAAACGGTCCCTTCTGAGGCTTTATCCTTTTAGTTCAGATTATATATATTTGAATCCTTTGGATGTGACATCTCATATANATATATATATATATATATATATATATATATATATATATATATATATATATATATATATATATATATATATATAACTATGAGTTGTCACATCCAAAGGTTTGGAGACACCCTTTCTTGTATCTGAATTTGGATCCCATATCCAAACCAGGTCTCTCAGTGCAGATACTGATTTATTCTTCTTTCATTTCAAAAAAGTATCACATAGCACGTATACTACCTTATGCTTAGTTAAGATTCTTCTTGCCACAGCGGCGCCTGTTGGTCTCCGGTGGGACGAACGGGGGGTGAGCAGCTGCTGTCTTTGGGACAACGTTGCTGGTACAGGGGCATCGTTGTCCACGAGTTGGGTCATGCCGTCGGCTTCTGGCACGAGATGAACCGACCCGACAGGGACAGCTACATCCATATCTACTGGAACAACATCTTACCAGGTTTTCAATCTGCCTTCGCCATGCACGACGCTAGTTCGGTGGACACATTGCGAGAGCCCTTTGATTATCGCTCCATTATGATGTACGACGAATATGCATTTTCCAAGGTAAGAACTAAGGAATTTGTTTACTTTTCATATTTTTATTTTCTGGCAAAGAGGTGTAACATCCCAAAACAGAATAGATACATACTTCGAGAGTATTTATTGGGATTCCTAATTGTACACAAGTTTGATTCAGGACTATCATTCTCCAAAGAATCCCCACTACAATCAGGGGAAATTTATTAAATTTGGGCTTGTGTAAAAAGTGTCTAAGATACATGATAAGTGGACGCACCAAATTTCTGCATATTTCATTTTCCATCGAACTTTTTGAATATAAAGTTTTTGTCATGTCTGGATAGTTGTAATTGTAGATAAAACCAAACACAAAGAACTTACGTAACGTTTCTTTACTCACGTGTACGAGGAAAAACAATATTTCACAGAAAGGCTTTGTTTTGGTCCTTCACATTATTGGGTGCTATTTTGAAGGAATTCAATCCTTTGCTATATCTTTATTTCAATCTCATGAGTATTCTTTTCTCACTCACTTGGATCAATGAGTTGTGGAAAATTCTTTTATGGTATAAGCCGTAATACATTTTTATCTTTTATCTTTACAAGGACGGAGTTTCACCAACCCTTCAAGCAAAACAAGAAGGAATAACGATCGGTCCCATCTGGAAGAAGGGAGGTTTAAGCTCCAGTGATCTTCGAAGAATTCAGAAACTCTACAGCTGTCAAGGTAGTGTTTTTTACTCTTCATTAATTTAAAATAAAACGAATAATTAATAGATTCAATATAAATAGAAACTCAGGAAAGAGTTTCGCAAGGAGAAAATAAACTAACACAAATCTTCTTAAAAATATATATCGGTGTATCGTTTATTGCAGGTCGCCAAGCGAAAAGAGGTTTCCCGTATGACATTGCGTGTACTTTCGACCATCACACATGTGGCTTCAAGAATGGAGGAAGTGCAGTGTGGGCATGGAAGAACAATACAAGATCAGGTGGGATTGATAGCTAGACTCTCCTTCTAATCTCTTTTTTATTCTCATAAAACTTTTTTGTGAAACCTTAATTACTTTTATTTCTTACACTCACGTCGTAAAAAAGAAATAAACGTTGATACAGTAATTATAAGTAAATTATCCCTAAGAAAAAGTATGTTCATAAAGGAACCGAAATTTTCATAAAACACTATATGACGGGTTTTCATTTCTCTAAGGAAACAAAATTCACAATAGATTTTCTCCAGAAAGTATTCAAATCAATAAAAGGACATCAAATGTAACCAGTCGTAACTGCCGTATTTTAAAAATGTATTCGAACATAGAATTATCAACTTAGAAGACTTCCATTATTTTACAATGTGTCATATTCATTGGCGAGTCTACACTGTATCCGAATTGACTCAGTACGTCTTTTTTAGTCTGAGATCCAAAACACAATATATTTTTAATATTTTGGGGTAAACCTAAAATGTAAATTGATAAAGGCCATTAAAAACTATATTTTAGTTAATATAGCCCTAAAATTGATAGATGGGGAAAGAAATGTCCAAGTTACAAAAATTTGAAATCAATGTTCATCTTTGAACTTTTTTTATTTCCGGAGAATGCAATAGTCCTTTTAATTATGGATGTGTAGTATACATAAAACGCAGTGATTTAATATGTTTGTGTTCGTTTCAGAAAACTACGTTTACACTACATGTGAGGAATCCGGCAGCACACCAGGATATTTCCTCTCGGTGAACCTTCATTCATCCACTCACAACAGAAGAGGTTGCGTCCGGTTTTGGTACCTTTTGCGTTCCGCACATGATCTGGTCTTACAGGTAAAACGAAAATTTTTATTCGTAAAGAATTTAATTCAATATAATTTTTAATAAAGCCCAATTTAAAAGATGGACAATCATGTAATACGGCACACGAAATTTGGCTAAGAGATAACAGGACTGTTTTTTTGTTTCCAACGCGTGTCAAAGTCAAACGCAAAATCGCCAATTAACGTGACATCCACTTTCTCCATTCCTACTTCCGAATCGCCCACCGGCCTCCAATTGGGCCATGGCCTTCATACGTGCCAAATCGTGAATCCGCAGCCCCTCGGGAAAATGTGTTTAAATGGAGCAACGTATTAATGAAAAACAATTTCACTCGGAAAGTCCGACACAGATTCTTTGTTGAAAAAATGTATGTGTAGCACGCGCTCAGGCTTTTGAGCTGTGTAAACGGTTTTAAGCGGGACGGAAAGAGATTGAATATGAACCACGTCCAAGACGACTTCCAACGTCAACAACGGACGAAATTGTCGAAAAATTCGGTTACTTCATCAGCAGAGACCCGTATCGTAAAAAAGAACTATTATCTTGAGGTCCTAGCTACTCTCTTTGAACGAGTAAGAAGAAAACGACTAGAATTGTAGGAAAACAAGCCATGGATTCTTCTTCAGGTTCCGATCCCGGTCAATACTGCATAAGCAATGCATGGGATCCCCGAGTTGGAATTTCTGGGTGAATATTCAACCCTGTTCAGCAAAGCATGCTCCGTGTGACGTTCTTTTGCTCCGTAAAGTTAAATCAGCTCCGAAAGATACGAGATTTGAGTCAGTTAAAACCGTGAAAAAAGCGACGGAGACTATAAACAAGCTCTTATAAAAATACTTCAAACACAACTTTTACCAACTGAAACTTCGCATGGAACAGTGTAAAAGACAGGCAAGGGAATAACGTTTTAAGTTAAGAAGCGATAAGGTAAAATAAGTTATAGCACTTATCTGGTTATTTTTTAGCCAACCTCGTAAAATATATTTTTATCGTTTCCTTGAGTTTCCACTCATACCACTCGTGAAAGAATATGGAGTGTTTCTCAGCCTTATGGCTCCAATACACATAAATTAAATGTACGTAAAATACATGAGGAATGAAATAACCAATGAGAAGTAAAGCACGTCAAAGAGGTGATGCTACTCATAGACTTCAAAGTCAAAAGTTTGTACAATATTTTATACAAATAAGTAACAGAGAGATTTTGCATAATGTACACGCTTCCTAGCGTATACGTTTCGTTGATGACGCTAAGCGGGAAACGCCCTTGGAAAGAACAATTGGATTTTGCATAGCGTACCTTCGACTCAAATCATACCAAGGATTGTAAACCTTACTTATATGCAAGCGTACACGAACAAACTGTAGTATGAGTTCTCCAGCACCTGCTCATTCGGCACTCACAATCAACAAATCTTTCGCATACCCTCTCAGATATCAACATAACCACAAATTCAGACCAGAATCCGCCTTGACGTCTCTCACTAACGTACCACTAACGTCATACGCAAACAGTGGCGTTGTAACGTACTAGGCAAGGAGCGTTAATGTACTACTAACTTTTGATCATGCGCAGTAGTAACTTGCATGTTGATAGCATAAACGATAGCCCGCACGTACGCTATGAAAAACACTCTATTATGTTTTCCCGTTCACCGCGATCAGATAATGCTTTAATGATTAAAGAGCATTTAAATGACATACGTTTCTTGTGAAATATATATTAACTGTAAAATAATAAATACCGTCTTAAACCAAATTGAAATATTATTTTTTACATTCACTGAAATAATTATATTTTCAAATCTAAAATCTGATTCCGGAGTTTCATCGTGTATAACACCATAAATATTCGAAGTCGTAATTTTATCTCATAATGTTAATTAAGTCTATGATTGATCATTAAATGAAATATATTTTGTATCTGAAATTTTCTGTAAAGTTTTAATGAAACCTTGAAATTACAAAATGAATTGAGATTAATGTAAAATATTTTTTTGTGTGTTAAATTACAAACATGTTGATATTCTATTAGTATTATAACTCGTAGCTAATTTTTTATTTTATCTAGGAATTTTTGCTGAAATTTTTCAATCCGCCTTCTGCCTCAGGGACCTTGAGATCGGAATTGATGGGATGGTCCCTTGCTTGCTTTATTGTTTAATAAGTTTATTGTCCTCCACGTGGTCATACGCAGTTTGTACTGCGTTTTTGACAATAAATTTATTATTAAATTTATTATTTAGGTCTGTTTATTCAACGTGTTTACGGTCAAAAGAGTACGCCAACATTAGATTCTCTAAAATTATTTCTTATTTCCCTGAAACACATTGAATTCTAATGTTCTATGTTCTTAATTGCAGCTTTCACAAATTCCTCTGAACTCCGTCACGCAACAGACTTACAACCCTGATGGGATCCGAGATTTGTGGCAGACGCAAGAATCTCTCGGGAAATGGTTGCATGCTGATGTTAACATTGACACCTCACATCCTTTTAAAGTAAGCATATACAGGATGATTCTATACCAATAAAAATGAATTCTATGGAATGTATGTGAAATGAAAATCAGAAAAAGTAGTCCCTGAAATTATATGAAAATTATAAATGACCCCACGTAAGGATTACTGCACGTGAAGAGCGAAGTGAGGGTAATATTGACGAAATTAACAACAATTAATATTAAAATTGGCTGATAATCAGTAAACGTGGAACTTCACTCGCCTGACTGGTAACTTCCAAACTTACAGATGTGCCCGCTAGAGTTCAGTTACGTTAGGAAGGCGGACAACTGAACGTATTATCTAAGTATATTGTTGTATTTTTAAATGGGAAATGTAGCGTACTATTGAAGCTTATCTACATGGAGCGATAGTAGGTAGGAGTTGAGTGGAATGCTATTGTTAGTAGGTGGGCCGCTTGGCTGGGTTTACCAACAACTTGGCCCACGTGGAGAGGCCAGTAGAAGTGGTTAGTAATAGTCAGAGTTATTGGTAATAGGATGAGCTGGATAGAGGAAGGAAGGTTGGCTTTTCAGCAGACACAGCTGCATGAACTGGCACATTAATGTGAAAAGCTACAAATTATCTGGAATCGAACCCGGGATGACTTGGCGAGGAGCGACAACACTATCATTTTTTTTTTTTTTTTACTAACTGCCCTTCCATCGCGGTAGTCCGTGTGCACCAGTCCATTGTCATTTTACAGCTTCTTCTATATCTTGGTGTTGTGCACTCCGTTCTTCATTTTATTAACATGTCTTGTCGATATGTATCTACTGGCTCATTAAGATAGTTCTTAAATAATTGGAGAAATACTTTCTCTCTTGATTTTTTGTTATTCTCAGATACTGATTTATATAATTTTCTTGAAGATCTTCTTCCCTTTTTTGTCTTTCTGTCATCGTGTAATGGACTTAATGTGCTATGAACCATGAGATAGTGTTATTTTTGAAACTGGTAGAATTTTGGTTGTCTGGTTCAATTAAAGTTTTCCCTTTGACATCTGAAAGTGGCATTCTACATATTCTTGCTAGTTTCTCTTAACGTTGTTCCAAAGTTCTTTGACATGTTTGCATTCTATAAGGCGATGTTGTATCATGTCTTGTTTTCCGCATGTCCCGCAGTTCCCAGACTCACACATTTGTATTTCAAAAGCCTAGCATTGGTCGGAATCACATCATTTATTGCTTTTTACCACGTCTCCTTAACTTCATTTGGTAGAAATTTACCATGAACATTTCTCCACGCATATTGCCATTTCACATTTGGTTTCTTGTCAACAATTCTGGACTTTGTTATCTTCATTTTCATCACTTCCATGTGAATCTGTTTTGTGCTTTTTTGAAATCTTTCAAGTTTCCATTTCTAACTGCTTCATATATTGGAGTATAAACACATTCTTCCGAGAAGTGTTTAACATATTTTAAATTTCTTGGCACTGAATTAATGTTCGACGGGTATTCCAAACTTACGTGTTCAATCCAATATGTGAACCAGTATTTTGTAAATCTTTGAGTGTTTTTGAAAGAATCTATCACTTCTTTAACAAATAAAATGTCGCATTTTTCTTTAATATCACATAAGCTCCACCCTCCTTTTGTCTTAGACGCAAACGTTATTCAATGGGACCCTAAATACGTTTCCTCTCCAGAGTATTTGCCCTATTAACTTTTTCACCCTAGCTATTTGCTTATTTGGTATTGGTGACACTTTCGCCACAAACCAAAGTTTTGAAAGTAGGTATGTCTGAATGTACCATATTCTTTGTTGTAAATTCCATTCTCTTAATATTCAGTCTTTTGCAATTCCTTGTATAGCATTAACAACTATTTCGAAATTGTAATTTGATGCATCATTTAAATCAGATAAGAACTATATACCTAATATCTTTAATTTTCTATTTGAATATTACTTGATTGAAATTGTCCTTCGGCAAAGGTTAGATTTTGGTTTTTGACATGTTTATTTCAGCACCTGCTTCTTTACCGTATTTATGTATCACTTCTAGAGTTTGTTGCAGATCCTCTTCTTTTTCTAACACTACAGTTACATCATCCGCATATGCTTTGACAGACTATTTTTTTAAGGTTTGACGAGTCACTGAATTTTCTGTGTAGAGCTATTACTAAGGGATTAAGAACAATACAGAATAACATCATTGACAACGGACATCCTTGTCTCACTGATCTATTGACTGGAATTTTATCCGACAGAAACCCATTTATTTGTATTCTTGAATTACTGTGTTCATATAACGTTTGTATCCAGCTGCATAATATACTACCAAAACCAGTCTCTTGTAACACGGCGTGCAGATATTTGCGATTTACACAATCGAAGACCTGTTTTAAAGCTGTTGGCAATATTCCACCTGTCTTCTCTTCAATTGTCTTATATGCAATCCCATCTCTAATATCATTAACTTTATCCATTATTCGTCTTCCTTGAACTGCAGACGCCAGTGCAGGATTTATTACATCAGGAAGAGTTTGTTTTAATCTATTTCCCACAACCCGTGCAATAATCTTGTAGTCGGTTTTCAACAAAGTAATTGGCCTGTAATGTTCTAAATTGCAAGCTTTTGGTGACTTTTTGACGAGAACAATTATTCCCTGATATTGTGATTCAGTTAGTTTTCCCCTTGAAAGAACTGTCTTGATTACTTCATGTAAATTTTTCCCTTTAATTTCCCAGAATACTTTATAGAATTCTACAGGTATTCCATCAGATCCTGGGGATTTATTATTAACCTCGTTAAACGATATATCGGAGTTGAAAATGTCTCTTTTTTCCTGGTTCAGTTTCCAACACTTTATCACGTCCTCCATCTGCTCATAGTGGTTACTTTCTTCTGTCACCTCGAAAATTTTCTTGAAATGTTGACATGCATGATTCATGATTTGAGACTGACCCACAACCGATAATTCATTACTTTGGAAACCTGGAATAAAGTTTCAACTTTTACGTTTATCAGCAATCACGTGATTCATTTTGCGAGGTCAAATCTCTACTCCGAATTTTAGCTGCTTCCATCATTTTCCCATATATACTAAAGATTAGTGCTTGAAAATATTTTTTATTTTCATTATCTCCCTTAGATATAATAGACTTCCTACTTACTTCGTTTATACAGAGGAAATATAAATTTAACTTCCGTTCTTCTTCCCGTTTTTTTCAGTCCTGAATAGTATTTTAAAAATTTCGTAACATTCACTTTTACACATTGTTCCCACCATTCTGCTATATCAACAGAATTATTTTTCTTTGACTGAAGTTGTTTCCATTTTATAATAAATGCATCTCTAAAATAATGGTCATTTACGAGTGAAATATTCATCTTGCCATCGGTCGTGATGGAAGAACGATTTTCATAACGACAGCGTGATGATCAGAAAAGGGTGCGAGAGCAATATCTGTATATGATATTTTATCAATCAAACCTTTTGATGCCTAGAATCTATCCATTCTAGAGCCGCTAGATCTTCTCTTGTACGTAAAAAGTCTGTCTTTTCTTTTTTCATCCCATATATCTTTTAAATTCAGTTTTTTTACTACAGAATTTAAACTTTTGCAGAATGTTGGTTTTCCTTGACAGTCCTGATCCGATCCAACACAGTTACTATCCATTATTAAACATGCAAGATCTTTAGAAGAAAAAAAAGCATTTCGCGCTTCTCTGTTATTGTTTCCTGACGGCGCGTATGTATTGACAATTGTTGTTCCATTTACATCGCATTTTATCCCCCTCCCTGACGGCAGCATAACTACATTGCTGACCTCATACCCTCATGGCCGTGCCTCTTCCCGTTTCTCCAACATTGTATATTATTCTAAATCGGGGATGAAATTAAAATTTTCAGTAACTACTTCTTGAAGAAATATTATGTCCGATTCATTAGCTTTAATATGATTCTTTAGCATTTCCTTTTTCGTTTCAGAAATAATTACACAAATATTAATAGTTTCTATTTTTGTTGTATGTTCCATTTCTCAGATGTTTGAATGGTTTGCAATAAAGCGTACTTAGACTTCTCCCAAAAGTATACCTTTTTCTCACCCGACTATTCGAGCTAGAATTTTCTTATCATTACATTCCTTTTTATCACTTTCTATCATTATGCAAAAATTACGTATGCGAATCTGGTGAAAGATTTCACATGCGTCAGGTCATCCGTCAGCCCCAAATTAATTTCTTTAATTGGACTTACTATTTGTCCAAATCTGTTCAAAATATTAGGTAAAGACCCATTTTCTATTGTCGGACATACGTGATAGAAGAAAATTTTTTTGTGCCTTTATTCCATTTCTTTGCATTTTCACTTTAATCTCTTAATCATTAGAAATTCTTTACTTACCAATTTCTCCACCTCGTCATTTCCTTTTAAATACACGCACACACTACCTCCGCGTATCCTTGATGCGGAGGTCACTGTTTCTGCTGTGACGACGACTGCAACAGCCCTCACGCAGTCTCCCACCGTTATATTTTCTTCATATCCCAGCAGAATATAATTTTTCTTACTTGGTCGCTGGCGGGCGTCTGTACGCCAATGCACCCCCCCCCACCGTGCATGTCGAATAAATAACTCTTTACTTTCCACTAGAAAACAAAATCCTCCTCACGAACCAGATACACAAAACTTCACAAAGCTTCTGAAGTCAGTTCAAAATGTCGCCCTTACACGCTCAAAAACACCGCAAAACTCCGCCACACTAAAAGTTTCACTTCGTAAGTACTCTCCAGACACGTCTTATCTCTAAGGAGTCTACCTACGTACTATCATCTGAGTCACGGATGGGGTTTATTATCTAAGTGATCGAATCGAAGAAGCAAAATTAAATAAAGTCTATAAAAAAAAGATATATAAGAAACATGAAAACCAAAGAATCCAGAAATCTTAACAATGCACTTTGTTTATTATGCATTCTGTATAAAATGTATTTTCCTTCTGTCTGGATTTTAAAATAATTTGTTATTGTGTACGTATTTGCCTACAATACTGAAAACCATACATATTTTTGTTATGTTTGGTACGTAGTATTTAATTTTTGAAATAAAACAAACTGAAAATTAAATATCACGAAAGTAGAGAAATATAGAAACTAACTTTGTTTTAGTATATTATATAGAAATCCCGGGCAACGTTGGGTAAAGTTAGCTAGTAGTACACAAACATCGCTCAAATCACGTCTAAATTACATAAATAACAATCTTATCCTCTTAAACAGTTCAAGTTCTTTTCCATTATCGCAATGTATCGAAGTTTTATACGAGATGCATCGAAATGTTCTCACTTCTCAACACCGCATGTGTCCAAGGGCGAATACACTTCCGTGATTCATACCAAACATCGATAGCACATTTACAAATTTGTCCTATTGTTTTAACGTGTACTTCATAATAATTCTCGTTGTAAATCAAATTTGTTATAACAGAATATATACAGCGTCTACATCCAACTCTTATATGCTGTCCAAATCCATAAGCCCCGCTCGTGGCTCAGGTGGTAGCGTTCTTATTGTTCAACAAGTGATCCCGGGTTCAATGCCCGTTGGGGCTAGAAAAAATTGTAGCTTTTCACACGAATGTCACAGTTCATATAGCTCTGACTACTGAAAAACGAACCCTTCTTCCTCTATCGCCTTATTGCTAGTATCAATAACTCTATTACTAACCACTTCTACTAACCTTTCCACGTGGGCCAAGTTGGTGGTAAACCCAGTTAACCGGTCCTCCTACTATCAATAGCCCCTACCACCCGTTGTAGATAAGCTCCAATAGCACGCTACATTTCCCATTTACAATAGAAAAAAATCCATACAATACCTAACAGGAGCGTAATGTATTGAAGTTACGAAATGATGCGTATTCGAGATCACTCAGAGCAAATAAAACCACTTCCTACATTTTCCGGCAAAAACATAAAAGTTTCCGAAAAAAGTCATAAACTGTGTTCAAATTACATAATAGTTCTGAATTACAAGAATGCCAGATTGGACAATTTCTTTCTGTGATAGAATGACATACACAATGCTAATCTCTTTTATTATACATATATTGTCATGACAATCTACCCTTTCTCTTATTGTCTACAGTTCCCTATGATGTGTAGTTTATTCCTATAAAAATTATACTTCTGAGGCATCAATTGTTTGATTCGGACTGACAAGATCGCACCCAGTCGAAATCGAATTCTGTGAACCAAGGATCCAAATGGGAACCTTATTCGACTCAATTAAGCTTATTGCAATGTTTATTTGCACTTAACCTTTTCGATAGAATCTTCTCCCCCACTTCCCACAAGGAAATACATTCTCAACAGGATTAAGCACCCAGCATTTGGCCTTGGAGAAGGGATCATGAATGGGATTAAGATGCATAAGATTGGTGGTAGAAATAAACTGTATAAATGTAATTTGGTGAATATACGTGTTTGGGTAGTTCTTTGTTGTTCAACAACAAATTTTAAGAGTTCTAGCTACTTTAAAATGGACATTTTGTACTTTTCTGGAGGTACCCACCTATGAAACATAACGGTTTCACTTAGTATTCCAGCATATTGAGCCTAAGGGTTCCACTTCGGTAACCAGGTGACAAGAGGTTCTACAAACTCTTTTCATGTTACGGGTATTTGTGAAAAAGAAATGCGATTTCGTACTGGTGGATAATAGAACATACTTAGGACAGGTGCGTAACGGAAACTACAAAATTAGCTGCATGTTTGGCCAGATTAGCTCAGTCCAGTAAATAGTCGCTACAAAATTACAACTAAAAGAATGATATGACCCTTAAAAAAACTGATTAAATCCCTCTACACAGTAACACATGTGTTCACAGCTGAATAAATATTTTTCTCTTTTTTCAGCTCATATTCATTTCGGCCTTCAGCAGCATGTGCCGGAGGGGAATTATTGCTTTGGACGACGTACAGATCCAGTACAAGCCATGTCCCTATTCGGGAGTAACCAAATTCTCAGACGCGCCACCCTCATCCACTCCGGGCGAACCGATATCTGACACGTCTACTACAGCAGCGTCGACTACATCAGTGACATCGACGACTCCGATCACTACAGAGGAAGCAACCACATCTACAGACGATGTGAATGTGGAATTGGAATTGGAAATTAATCACCTGCCACCTCGTCCGGCTATTGTACAACCGCGTCCTCCACCACCCAATGCACCAGATGCACAAGTCCCCACCCTCACTCTCCCTATAGCTACCGACGCCCCAGACCTTGAATTCGATCTACCTCAGCACCCGTCCACGGTTCCCGGTGACGACTTGCCAACTATGAGTGAAAACGACATTTAGAACAGCTACCTATTGCAACGATGTCGCTCCAACCTAAATAACGGTCTGTTCATCCAGATCCATGCTTCGTCGGTCTAAGACACACTGAAAGGACCGATCTGGAATTGTCTTCATGTATCTTTGGCACCATCACCTTTTTTGCACACATGTTAGCATCTTCATAGTGAATGGGGTTTATTTTAAACAAAATTACTTTTTCGAAAAGTGGTAGAGCTTCGGATTTTATTCTAACTAATATACTAACATGACACCTAATTGATGATACATAAAGGATAGATTCTGTGAACATTGTGTTTGAAATACGCCGCTCACATACGAAAATCATTGAAATAATATACTATACATTGTATTTTTTAATAATTCTTCTCATAATTCCGTATATTATTTGTTGCTTACAAAACAATACTTCTATAGTTCATTTACCTTTTCCTAGTTATAGAAGAGTCATTAACTGATCAAATGGTAGCAACAATCCACAAACGTATCGTTAACATGCGTGAAGTCTAATTTAAAAGACCCATTCTTTATTTATTACTTTTCATAAACTCATCGCATACTTGGGATTGCTGAAGTATCTCCATACGAATATTGGGAGAAAAAGATTAAGGCTTTTTCTTCCGACAAATGGTTATTGAATTCCTATGAAACGGAAGAAAAAGTACCCTATTTTTTACTTTGTTTTCCTTTTTATCATTATCTCAACTTTTTAAAAGATTCCGTAAAAAGTGCTTGGCATGATATAAGAAACGCCTTCAATCGTTGTAATATTTACTAATTGGCAGTTAAATGTTATACCATATACAGTACAAACAAGGGTAATTCTTTTATCCATATGAGAACAACTACAAGAATGGAATTTGTGGCAATTTCTCATCAGTGGTTTAGAAGAACACAAATTATCACACAAGCAACAAATAAAACTACTACAAATGAAGTCATAGATTCATTCGCTTTTTTATGGGCAAGTTATTGTAATAATGCTTTTATTGTAATAATTCCTAAGAGATGTTTCGTAATCCCAGTCATCATTTGTGCCAAAGTTTTTTTCTATATTTTTCATACATGACATAATATTAATTTGCATGTATAGTTCACCTTAATAGTACTGTATTGCATTTCTATTCTTTCATTTTTGTATTCCTTGTTTGTTTGTTTTTTGTAAAGGCTTATGCACAACAAAAAAGTACCAAGAAAAATATATGAACTGTACTTTCCGCCATTTGTACTTTCAAATTCCCCAATAGAAGAATATAAATAAAAATGTTTATTTGTATTTAATCCCTTTCCATACTCAAGCTACTGCGTACACTAGTTCGTCGAGTTTTTGGTTCAGTTTCCATAGAATCCCTTGGAATCCCTCCCTGTATCGTTCTTTCCAATACTCGATCTAACACTAGTATGAAAAGGGGTGAAAGAAGGCATCCTTGCTTTACCCCTGTTGATGTAGCGAAGGGTTCAGACAGTTGATCATTGTGTAGAACTCCTGTTATATCCCTCTTTGATCAGGTTGATATACTTGCTGGGTAGACCTCCAATTCTCTCCATATCTTATGTGCGACAGAAGCAAATGCTCTTTGATAATCCACAAATTGGGTATAGGGGAGACTGCTACTCAACAGATTGTTCTATTATCATTCGCAGTGTTTATTTGATCTGTGATTTGTTGGTCTAAAACCAGCTTGTTCATTTCTTCTTTTTTTTATCCTAATATAATCATTACCCTATTTACGATAACTTTGTTAAAGATTTTACTTATGACCACAAGCAGAGTTATACCTCTCCAATTACTGCACTTTCCAAGATGTCCTTTATTTAACATTTAAACCTTTCCACTCCTTAGAGAACTGCTCCTTTTGACAGATTTATTGGAACAAGGGCAAAAGTATGTCAACTGTTGCATGCGGATTAATTTTTAATACTTCTAACTTACGTTTATCAGAACTGGTTGCTTTACCGTTCTTCAATGACTATATGGCATTCACTATTTCTCTGGAGGTCTGACACTTATCAGTAGTTCTGGGACAGCCTGTTCTTGTTCTTCAACTTGAGAGCATGTAGGTATCTCAGAGTTCAGAATTACACTGAAGTACTCTGCCCGTGTTTTTAGTTGGCCCTCGGTTTACCTTCCTTACTTTTTAACAGGAACACAAGATTGAGTTGACGTATTAGATAACCGTGTCACCGAGTCAAACACAACTTTCACATTGTCTTGGTCTGCAGAATTCTGTGAATTCTTTAGTTATTCTTTAGGTGAAAAGGCGGTGATCTTTGCGGACTTCTTTCTTAATTATTTTATGCAGCGCAGCATATCCTCCTTGCAGCTTTGTCCGTCTTCTTGTGAGTGGTGTGGATTTGTGCATAGTATGATGTGTAGCTTTTTCTTTTCTTCAATCATGTTCCACGTGCTTTCAGAAATCCAGTAATTTTTTCTTCCTCTGTTCCACGTACCCCAGAGACTGTTCGCACATATTTGTTCAACATGTCTCGCATATCCTCCCATTTTATACATATACCTCCCAAATCCGGAGATGAAATAACTAATTCCACTTTTTTCATCAATTTTGCAGAAATAATACCTCTGATCTCCGGCTCCCTTGTTTTGACAATATTATATTTATTTCTTCTCTGGTATTTAGGCTTACTTCTATTCATTCTGAATCTCAGAATTCCTATCAGTAGATGATCATGTCATACCCACCCCTGGCTTATTTCGAACACCTAACAGCGCTTTCCTAGTTTTGACATACAAATGTGATCAATTTGGTTTTGAACTTTATTTTCTTTGTCTGGTGACACCCAAGTGACCTTATGACAGTCTTTGTGTGGAAAGATTGTAACTCCAATCTTCAGCCCATGCCTTCTACTGATTTCAACACATAGTTCTCCATTTTCATTCCGATTTGGCATGCCTTACTTGCCCATTATGGTCTCGAGGTCTCATGTTTCCCTACCTGAGCATTTACGTCACCCATTAATACTATAATATCACTTTTGTTAACTCTGGATGTTTCTATTCAACAGACAGTAAAAATCTTCGTGTTCAAGTTCCGCACCTTCAGTTGGAGTGTAACAATGTACTACTGTCATTTTGCTCAGTTTTGTCTTGAATCGGGCAATGATGATCCTCTCTGATTCCAGTAGACAATTTTTTGTGTTTCTGTCTATGAGGAGACCTACAACTCTACCACTTCCTCGGTCATTCCAGAGTATTGCTATTGGTGGTTATTTCCATTCCACCTCACCTTACTATCACCCAAAAATAGCGAGTTTATACGCCTCCATTTTCTGATTTACCATAGCCAGCCTTCTTTCTTATATAGTGTCTAATATTCGATTGTCCAAATCGCATCCGTAATCGTGAGAATAGTTTCGTCAACAGGTTAAATGGCATGCTTAAATTTATTGTGGACTTATTGAAAACTGTTAAGATTCAGAGTAGTCAGGGAGTTAACCTACCGTACTCTATCCTGTTGCTGAGTCTGCCACCTATGGGCCTCAGGCTACCACATTTATTATTACTATATATGGCATCTCCACAGCAGGTGTTGTTATCCCGCCGATACTCGGTCACCAGAACATAGTGTTAACAAGTTCCACCACGTGAAGGAGATGTTTATATTTACAGATGAGTGGTTATATTACACCGGTACACAAAAAATAAAAATTTGTCTGAAGCAAAGATTAGACCAATGTTTTCCTATGCATTTTGACGCGCAGAATCTGAATCCGGAGCCAGAATTGCACCATCATTCTCTATTTTCTTTAAAATCACGAAAAACTTTAAATAGAAAAAAATTGGAAAATTTTGCTTTCAGGGGCATTAGATATAACTGTACAAATCGACAAAAATTAATTCTACGATATATATTCTGGTATGTTGAATCTGAATCCGCTGTCAGGATTGTTCTCTCTCACTCACACACTGATTTTCTTTTAATCACAAAAAAACTTGAAATAGGGAAAACACTGAAAATCTTGCTTTGGGAGGATTCAGCATCAGATATAACTGTCCAAATCGACCAAAAATGATTCCACGATATGTATTTTGATGCTCCGAATTCGGAGTCAGAGAATTTCAGCTATTTGATATTTTGCGAGATGATGACATTGAAAGCTGTGAATATCTCTTCCAGGTAAAAAATGATGTTTCCTTTACTCCTTTTTTCTTTTGTGACGAGTTATTTTTTCTTCAAACGATCTATGCAACGGATTTCTTTTTCTTTTCTTTGTTTTTACTTCGTTTTCCCTTTTAAGCATTAAACAGAAATCTGCCATCATATTAACATCCCACCTTCCTTGGTACCGGTGCTCCATTTCCTTGATATCTTGGTGAAAACGTTCACCCTCTTCTTCGCTATAGCCTCCGAAGTCATTCGGAAAATCGTCAAGATGAGAATTTAGAAAATGCAATTTCAAATTCATCTGACAAACCTGCCATTTGAAGTTTTCTAACAGTTCCTTAACCAAATCATTGTAGTCCTAAGAAATTCTGAATGAAATTTTTGAAACTTATCTTCAATACTATTTGTAAATTTCATTTCTTCAATACTATTTGTAAATTTCATTTCTTCAATACTATTTGTAAATTCTCGTACGTTTCTTTCAACTTCGTTGCGTGGGCCATTGGAATCGGTGCAAACGTATTCCCGTTGTGAAGAAGAACAGCTTTAAGAGTCAATAAATAGTCTCCACTCTTCATATTTATAACTATCATATAGCTGAAATTCTCTGGATCCGAATTCGGATTCAAGACATCAAAACATATCTTACAATCATTTTTAGTTGATTTCGACATTTATATCTGGTGCTGAACCCTCCGAAAGCAAAATTTTCCTTTTTTTTCCTATTTAAAGGTGGTTTTACATGATTTTAAAAAATGGAGGGCAATGGAGCAATTCTGGCTCCGGATTCGGATTCAGCGCGTCAAAATACGTAACGATACATAGGTCTAGTCTTTGGTTCCGACCACTTTTTACTTTCTCATATACATAGAATATAAAAAGTATTGTAATCGTGAAAAAATTCGAAAACGAAATTTTGCGGAAACATCCGTTTTGGTGACCCCTGATTCCGAAAAAGTGGTTTTTGGCTGTCCGTCTGGTCCGTCCTTCTGTGCGCAGCACTCCTGACCAAATGGTATTTTTTTTTCATTTTTCGTAATTAGGGTAGAATTTACTTCTAACATATACACGTGCTTTTAATTTTCTTTTTACTTGAACACAAAGGGTACTTCACATGAAGGTCAAAGTACATTTTCAAAAACTGGTCCAACGATTTTGCTTCAATTTTCTGTACGTAAAGTACAATTAATATGCATTACGCTTGAAAGTTTGGTATTAGAAGCAGTCAAATAATTTCTATCTGGAACATTTACGCATTTGTTTACTCTTTCAAGAAGCTTGAACAATATTTAGCAGTGTAAATGGAACAATATTTAGCAGTGTAAATGGACCCAGCAGACGTAGGATACACTGTTAGTAAACTGAAATTAAAGATATGATAATGATAAAATACTTAGGACAGAAAACGCACTGCAAATACATAAATTTCTTTCTTTACACAACACTTTTACGATATTTAGAAGACTGATAAGTCGCTATTTGTTTTGAAATATTATTCTGAATGTTTATTTTACTCTCAAATTTCAAATATAAGACAGTAATAAGTTCATCTAGCGACTTTGAGCATGACCTTTTCACTATAGAATTTTTTCCCTCTATGCTGCAGACGGAGAAGCGTGTATGAGAAAGTATGTGCAATGGTTTTCAACTAGTTATTTTTTGTGTGCCTGTATTATCCATCTAATAGCGTCACTTCACTCCCCATCTAATGCACCCCTCCATTAGCATTACTTACTATTAATCAGTTTGAATTGTAATTTTTTATTGGTCTCAAACTAAAGATATTTCGAATTATATACTACAGATTTCCAATGTATCTAGTTATTGATTATTCCTTTTTTTAAAGCTCTCAGATAGTCTCAAAATACAAAAGGACGTTTTATTACGATTCTCAAAAAAAGAGAAATAAGAGAGAATATCAGTACATTCTTTTCACGTGAACCTGATTAATATGTAAGAACTTTATACACGGGAATTGCTTTAATAAGCAATAGAGCAAAGGTTGTGTCGTAATTAAGCAGTATGGAAAAACTTTTTATTTGCAAGAAAAGTTAGGTGGAAATAGTTTACTGCATATGAAAGTAATGTGATACGATAAGAGATCAACACTACTAGAACGCAATCCAAATCTTTAAGTTCATTCCATTCATTTTAATACATTTATTTTCCTTTCCAGATTTTCAGGAATACACCACTGTGTAAACTACGTATGTTTGTAACGACTGTGATTCAATGTATAGTTAATGGTGTAATACAAATAACTACACTAATATTATATAGAAAAGAAAAACTAAACTTGCTAATTATTTTATTATATTAAATACAGTGAAATTGTATTAGTACGTTTTATTTGTTTGTATGTTTGTACATTATATAGATCTCAAACACTCAAAAATTTGACTAAACAATTCTTTGCTGTCAACAAACACGTGTTACATTTTCAATTTTAAAAATTATTTTTATAATTTTTCCATAGTAGCCATGTTTTGTACGAAATTCAATAAATACTAAATAGGATCAAATGTTACCCATATTCAAGAACTATTTTCTCTCCAAACTCATTTTATACCTTTTTTTTTTCAAGATAACTTTACCATAACATTAATCTATTCCATCATATATAAAATATAATTTTAAAGCTTCATCTTTCTAAAACGATTTTTGGTATTGTAGTATTACTTATTAATAGTTCAAAACGGGTCGCATGAAAACTTTTGTGTGTAAGATATCGGAAACAAATAATTTGCGCCAAACACAATTTCGATGTGTCTATTGGTTTCTGATATAAGAACGCTGGACTATCTACAGCAACTCGAAAAAGAGAGACAAATTTCGTTTTTACGAATCATATAAACAAATTATTCCGTAAACAGCATTTCGATATCGATATTGGTTCGTTGTCCAACTAGCGGCCCGCGAAACATTTTTTACGACTCGCGAGTTATAGAACATTATACATTAAAATTTTTCATCAAACATTAAGGGGCAGAACAGGTGTTACAAATCAATGCTTTCAGAATTAATAATTGGTGTGGCATATCCGGTGAGAGAAAATAGAAAATAGCATTCGCGGTTATCCCGTCGTACATTACATGAAAATATTTTATTATAATACTAAATTTTAAAACTACCTTTTGAAGATAAAGATATATAGAATATAATTTTTAAAGCTTGAAATAATATAAATTTGTTGACAGGGAATAAAATATCGCGCTACAAATAAATATGCTTCAGGTCGTCTTTCACCACTCTCCCATCACATCTGCCCGGTACTTAGCGAGCGGATAACCATTTGAGTGTAACCGGTAGATAAACCTTGCGTCCTTCACCACGCTTATCCATTTTTAAGGCGACTCTCGGTAGCAAACCCTATGGTGTTGCCAGTTTTGACACAACTAACAATGAATTGCCTACGACAGATGAGTTCGTAGGGGGAGTGACACGGTTTGTTTACAAAACACCAGACATTGTCACACAAAATATTAAGGTAGCGTTATATCATCGTCGACAAACGAACTGAAAACGTAAGAAACTCTTACGAAGCAATAATCGAAAAATAATAAAGAAAAGGATGATTCCCAAAACCGCGATATCAAAAGATCAAACTTAGTTCTCTATTAATAGTTCGTCGTCTAAATTGTGTAGATCGTGTAACATTGCCATATTTCGTAAGCTTGAGCTTTTGTTGTTTTTTCTGTATCTCTTACTTAATTTGAGTTTTTTTTATTTATTTTCAATATTTATAGTAACGTTTTTTTGTTTTGTTTTTTAAAGAAAGAGGTTATTGATGAAACGCCAAAGAGAAACTAACAGCCCTTAAGATTGTCAAAAATAAGGTTAATGGCAACCTCCACAGCGTCCATATTTGAAATTATCTCCCCGATAACGCTTATCCACTCACCAATCGGCCGGTTAAAGTTAGCTCTCCGATAGCGAAGCTATCCAGCGGATAGAGCGTGTTGAAAGACAAACGACCATTACCGGACAGATAAGTTATCCGAGTAATGATATCCGATCGATAAGGGCGCTGGTGAAAGACGTGAAAGTTTTAATCGTCGGACAACATTTAGTTAAATCCCCATTCGGCGCCGGCCCGATCGATTGAAAGTGTAAAAAAATGGCACGTGGGCGAAGATAAGTTGGTTCCGAAGACACAAGTGGTTACTCCAGCTTAAGACTTAATATTAAATAAGACCAGCTTATTAAATAAATAAATTTATTGTCAAAAAAGCAGTACAAACTGCATATGACCACGTGGAGAACAATAAACTAATTATTTCTCACTGTTAGTACCCACTATTTGTCGGAAACGCGAACAGCAACAAATTATTTTATTGCGTAACATATCAGCAACAAATTATTCCGCAAACAGCATTTCGATATCCATATTTGCAGGACCGCAGAGAGAGCACCTCAGTCTCGGGGAAATACTGTCTCGCGACCCCAGTTTTCCTTTTGTTCCCAAAAATTTCCGTAGTAATATTTACTTCTTGGATATGTTAAAAAATACAACTGCATAAAAATTGACTATCATTATTAATAGAATAAACTTTTTACTGATAATTTATTTACATAAATGTTATACAAACATCAGTATCATTTGTCATTTTCCATCAAAATTACATATGTAAATACCATTTTGAGTTTACTTATTAAGGTGAATACATATAGTTTAAAAAAATTTAAAGTGCAGTAAACACTTAAATACAATTTTGCTTTTCTTTCGGAAAATGTTTGTATAATGACATCAAACTTCAATTCTTTTGCCAATTTTGATTCGATGGACAGAATACCTCAATCAGACAGTTCTTGGCCTAGTCGCTCTTAAACAGTGTTTAATGCGATTTAGAGCAATGAACGGACGCTCCGCTTGCACTACTGTGACCGGTCGAGTGCAAAATTTACGCAAGGGTATTCACGCCGCCGGGTTACCGCTTGAGAGCAGCTCTCATGCTGGTGGGGTTAGTCAAGGGCATTTTGGCGTTTGCCTTGCTGTGTTTGATTTTGCTCTTTGAGGCGTGAACTGCGTCTACGTGTTCTGTAAGCAGCCATGGATACTCACGATACAGAAAGCCATGAGGACATGTTTAGTCGCGGAATAACTCGTCTGTTGATAAAAAAATCAGTTGAACCCATATTATTGTTTCTATATCTTTTTAATCCTTTCGTATCAAATTGGACTCCGGCTAAGGCACAGTGGAGTAAAACTGCAGAACTTTATATGAATGTAGATAAATTAATACAATTTTGTAGATGTAGTTTTGTAATAGAATGTAGATTAATGAAAACCTTGTGATTTTCGTTACGAAGGACTTTGCTTAAATTACTTAAAAAGTTAAATAAAAAGTTTTGGTAGCCTGATTGTGAATTTTTGTTGCAGTAGAGAATATACCAATTTTATTCTTATCAGAGCTGTTGTTTTTGATGGTAGCAAGTAAAAAAAAAAGATTTGAATGGTTTTTTGTGTTAAGAAAGGTACGCATGTTTATCGAGAAACTGAGTTTCCAGTTATTTAACGAATAATACAAACACTCCGGGATTCGGGGATCATGGTGATACCTTCAATTAACTATGACTTGGTTAATATTGCATCAACAATAATAAGAAAAACTCAGATTACTATCTTTTATATTACCTTCATTTTTTGTTTCTACAAATTTTTCGCTTACGTATGTGAATAGAGTTATTTACGATAAAGCAATTGTCGTACACTCTCTCTTGCTCAAAAATGGCTAAATTTAATAGTATATATCTAAAAACTACGGACTTTTCTGGAAAAAAAAGTATATAACAATGTTTAGAATTATTTTCTGTACCGATTCCCAGGTTATTGTGAATTTTTAATTTATTATCCACGTGAAAGAGTAGTACGTACCCTCCGGCGGTTAAGCAGTAAAAAGTTTTAAAACTGTTAACTTGAAGCATTTCCTAACAAAAATCAAAGGTTTTATTCATTTATCTAGAGATAACCTAAATTCCGCTGGTTAGTGATTTTAATATTCTATTATAATGTTTAACATTAACATTAGTCTGTAACGCGTGCGCTGATCTTGAAACAATTTTCCCAGTATTGGGACGTATGAATCCTTGGAAAAATAAAACATATTCTGAGCCGTAATTTTTAATCGAACATGCCAGCAGCGTGCGAGCGCTACAAACAGGCTACGAGTGCCTGATAGTGGCGCCCCCTGCTAGTGTTTTTATTTCTTTAAAATATTTGTCTTACCTATTGCTTTCAAATATTTAACTTCGCCAACCATCATGTCTGTGCAAACACCCACTTACCATTCCTCAGTAAATTCGTCGCACATAATTTCAATTTCATTTCTGTGAAAAAACACGACTGAATTCAGTGAAATCTATTCAAATTTACGAAAACACTAAACTGATTGAAAAATGTCACGACAGTAGAAGAACGGTCATTTCCTCTAGTACTTTATTGAGAAAATTATAAGCTGGACAAACATCTGCATATTTAAACTTGAAAGTTGGCACACCTCGTCTTTAAAAACTTTCTTAATGAATTATGAATAAAGAAAATTTGCAACATGGTATTTTTATTCTTACTTTATTAACATGTATGTTAAGGGATATTGTTTCCAAAATTTTCGTTTATCGTAACTTTTTATGATTAAGTATGAAAATACTATTTTGTGTAAATAAGGCAAATTTCTCGTTAAGTTATAAAACTTTTTGTACATTCTTGCGTGTAATTCATGAAAAATTCGCCGTAAAACAATTTTGTTTTCATTTTCAGACACCGGGCTCTCTTGTGCCTGAACCCTGGAAATTTTGCACCACCTTCTCGGTGGGTTTGCTTAATAATTCCCGAGGTACATATGGATACTTGCGCTGTGGTATCCACTGTTCCCGGAAACTTCAGGAGCGACAAATTTCGTTGTGTAAAATATCAGCAACAAATTATTCCGCAAACAGCATTTATATATCCTTATTGGTTCCGGATATAGATGGGGATACTCTAGCTCAATATTTAAGCTGGAGTATCCACAGTTTCTCGGAAACGGCAGGAGCGACTTTTTTTTCGCGCAACAATTATGTAGGTCCTAGCTTGGCACGATTAAGTGGATATTCCAGCATAATGGAGATACCCAAGTGGAGGATTGAGCTGGTCGAGTTGGCGCAATTTCAGTTGGCATTGCCGACAAGGGACCCACTACTATCTCTTTGCAAACATCTCACTTTCCACACACAGCTCGGCGACAGAGACTGACCCATCCACCCAAACAGACAGCTGACTCGACAACTTTCAATTGTCACTAGGACTTTCTCTTACAGGCATTTTTATGACATATTGCCAGCTTCTGGATGAAACATAGATGTTCTTTATCGCACAGGGCAGCGGGCGCGGACGTAATCTGTGGCGTGGACCAAGCATCCTTCCGGGAATAAAAATCCCAATTTTCAGTTTATTGCGGAATTGCCGACACGTCAAGAAAGGTTCAGAAGGTCATCTCAGGAATGTGAGCAGATTGTGAGAAGCTTTCTATTTACGTGGGAGTGACGAAGGTAATATCTTTTCAGTGGAAAATACGCAACAAGCGCTCGAAATGAATAGAAGAGCCTACCGCCAACTCAGCTTGCGACAATTCTATTGATGATCGAGCTGGGTTAGAGAGGGCTGGCACAACTGTGGAACATGGGTACACCCTTCTTCACACTCCATGAAGTGGACTTGACCCAATAGAGTGGAGACCGAAGACGGTTGGACATATGTGGACCGAGCGTCCATGGCAGTGTCGGTAGTCGTGGCTTCCACAAGTGGGTGGACGAAGTCAGCCTCTACTATGCGGGTGATGCACCGCAGTGGAGAGTAACTTGACCCGGAAGATCCATAAAACTGTTTTCGCAGTAGAAGGGGTGGCCGCAACAGACTTACCTTGGAAAGGCCGAGAGGCAAAATTACGGAGAAGTTTTATGCCTAATTTCTGCTTCATCTGCGATAAGCGGATGGCCTGGTATCTCCGAGGCCTCGGAATCAGTGATCGGGGTAATCCGTGGCAGGAACCGTCGACATAAACTGCTGTGGAGCAGGTACTTCGGAGAATACCCGGAAGAAGCCCTTGAATACTTTCGGATCAATGGTTCTTGATAATGTCTAAAGAAAAAACACAAGTGTCGCGAGAAGTTCTATTTCCAAAATTTGTGCACCGGGCGACGCAACCTGCAACACACGAAAACAGGTGATGGAAAGACCACGCACTAAACCAGGAGAGCGTTTGCAATAATTTCGAAATCTGTCTACAATACATTAATTACGTGATCGCGGTCGATTTTCGTCAAGCATCCGTGGATGCAAGTGCAGTTCAGAAGCCGGGAAAACTGCAGTTCAGCTGTAGACAACTGCCCTGGGCGCCATGAGCACGAAAACACGCAGAGGCGTGACGCAGGTTCCCATTCTACGGTAGTCGCTCTCGGAATGAGAACTATGCAGAAGGCTGCATTATTGGGAACATCAGTAGTACTCAGGATCTTATTCCTTGAATTCAAAGAGACCATAACTGTAAGTATCCATAAAATAAATCAATCACCCTTTTAAATTTCATCAAGTAGTCAGCAAAATTTATTAAAAACGTTAGGATACTATTTTGTAGCGTTTCAAAAAAATATTGCTCTCTATTGCATCCTATCGCCTAACATTTGATAAAATTTCATCAATGATGGTTTTGACATGCAAATAAAAGTAAAGAAATTCCCAGGATGTTCATTATTTTTCTTAAATGCCTGAGCAAAAGGACCAATGCCTTTTGTTCACTAACAATTGCATGAACCCAAAATCATTCTATCACATAAACAAGGGTGTATCCAGCTCAAAACATAAGGTGGGGAAGATTTCTGCATTCAATCTATATCAGAGAATAGCACACCATACAATACACACTGGCATTAAAAACACCATTTATTTAAAAGAATCAGTTTTTAAACTATAGTATGTCAGGATTAGTCACAAAGTTTTCAACTACTTCTTTTACTAAATGTTCTGTATGGAAAATTGGGTATCTGCTGTAACTTTTAAGTTGAGGCAACTGCCCCATCTTGCCCCAGCCTGCATACACCCTTACACATAAATATTAATTCGCTTGGTACATGAAAGAAGCTTTCTATCAGCATACTTGAAAACAAACCTTATCAAAATATATTTTAAGGGGATTGTATCATCATACTCTGGCAAAGTCTAGTTCCAACATGTGCCGTTTAAAACTGTTTTGACAATAAATTTATTTATTCCTTCTTTATTCATTCAGTCACGACCCAAAGACCAACGAGTCAGCAAGTACGTACAATATTTTCGACAATGTCTCTTAAAACAGGTAATTCCAATAATTTTAAAGCAAATCTTTCAAATGACAGGAAAATGGGGGGAATGTAAAAAATTCATTTTTTGAGACAGTTATATTTCTTAAAAGCTTGGAAAAAGGAGGATGTGACTGATTATCATACAGAAATATTTCATATTAAAAATAAACACTTGCAAAAGTTATATACTGGGACTTTAGCTTTAGATTTCAACAAGAAAATGTTGATTCTGAAAAATTGGATGCGTGCAATTCCCCATTTTCCAAATGAATCCTTCAAATTCATTTGAAAATTCCTTTCCCAATTTGAGCAAGAGTAGCCAATTACAAGATGCCTATCGTCTTGAAAATTAAGACACCCAAGATTGAAATTGTCTCAAAAGACCCACCCAAAAACTGAGTACACTAAAATTCTGTTTACTTCATTTTGTGTTTACCTACTACAAGTTCAAATTTTAATCGGATATGAAAGAATAATGATTCAAACGCTGCCCCTCCTAGATACTTTTGAGATCTGTTACCCTACTTAAACT
The DNA here is from genome assembly GCA_002313205.1 of Laupala kohalensis. Classification (NCBI taxonomy): domain Eukaryota; kingdom Metazoa; phylum Arthropoda; class Insecta; order Orthoptera; family Trigonidiidae; genus Laupala; species Laupala kohalensis. Next base: position 516,653 of record NNCF01126366.1, on the reverse strand, counting down.
TTCAAGTAAAATTGTTTTTCATGTTATGAGGTTTCAAAAACTTTGTTTTATTTTGGGCCATTGATCAGTAAACCAAACAATGCAAAGGACTTTTTACAGATTGAAGTTTTATATCTTTTTAATCAGAGGCATAATAAATTTGAGCTGAAAAATTTAGAGCAAATCTTCACAGACTAACATGTCAAAATCAAACTATTTGAATAAGAAAAACTTGAATAATTTCACTAAGTTAAAGCAAATATATATTATTTATTATGGAAAAAAATATTCATTTTAGAAATATTCAGACACAATTTAGAACTATAATATACCAATAAAAAGTGAAATTTGTTTCTCATGGTGAAAGCACTTGCTTCCTAATTATCCTTTGTATATAAACAGCAGTTTTCAACCTCTGCTTCAATTCAGAGTCCATCTGAGTACAGCAAATGACCTCCAATTCTGAATCAAATAAGAAGCAATGGCACTTCATCACTTGGAAAAGGAAACTAAGGAACAGAAACAACAAAAAAACTTTTTCCCTTATTTTTATAGTCATATTCTTTTGAGTCTCACAAAGAGCAAGAGAACAACTAATTAATGAACATTTCTGTACAATAAATATCTCATCAGAAGAAATAGATTGACAAGATGTGTATGTTTTCTCTCATGTACCAGAAGAAATATTTTTAAGGCAAAAAATGGTAGTGTATTATTAATAATGAAATACTTGTTTCAATTTCTTCAGCAAGTCCAAGATAGCATAAAATTGAATGATCAAAAACATGATTTACAAAATTATCATTCAAATAAGCAGGCTAATTTTAATTACCACAGATGAAACAAATATATTACATTATGTGAAACTTTGGTAGAAATGTGAGATCTGAAGTGCCTATCACAACCAGGCAGTATAAATCACGAGAAAATACACTAAAAAACAACAAAAAACAAGGAATTGGCAAGTTGACTGCATGCAAATATTCTTGCAAAAAAATGTCCCTTGCAATATTAATAGTGATAAAAATATGTCAAAAATACAAAAAACCTTTTTCATTTTAATGAACGTAAACAAGCTTCCAAACACCGATATCGGTGACTCTTCATATTTAGTAATTATAACATACAACAATTTATTGTTAAATGGAAATATTTAAGAACATAAATATTTAATTCCAGAACCATAGATATTTCAAAGTATAATCAAATTTTACTTAATTATACAATAATAAAATTACACCTTAACATAATTTGTGTATACACATAAGTACCACATAAAATTATCTATGAAACTGGCTTAATGGTGAATCCAGTGACCTATCCTATCACCTAAGTAATGAAGTAACAGGAAGCACTCAATTACAAAGATAATGAACACTACAAATATAAGAACAAAATCAAGTACAAAAAATATTTTTACAACTACTTACACAATATGCTTTACTTATGTCGACGGCAGTGATTTATTATAAGAATAAAAAGAGTGGCAGCATAATTAAGTAGGGTCTCCAGTAGAAATAGTTTCATTAACATTCAGTATCTTTACTATCTACACAGATTCTAACTTAATGACTCTACTATTCAATTTCTTTGAAAACATACACCCTAGTGTACACAATGGAGATCAACATACCAAAATTTCTATTAATACTTCATTAATTTTAAAGCATCTGAAAAAACAATTTGAGAGAAGCTGAGATTTATGAAACAAATAAGGCATTAGAAAATGCAATTTCCTAAAGAATAAAAAGTAATCAAATTATATTGGAAATTAAAAGCAATTCCTATGACAGAATGATTAAAAATAAGCAATGATGGATAGCCAAGAATAATTTCCACATAATCATAAAAAATAAGGTACGCATCAATAGAAAAGGTTTCCATTTGAAAACTAAAGGGCATTAACTCAATAAATCAACAAAAAATTCACTTAAAATATATTAAATTTATATTTTTCAGAATTATTACCAATAACCAAGTTTGAATTAAACCATGTGGACCATATGTGTGCACTATCTATGGAGGGGAAAACATTCCTTTATCATCAAAATGTTCCGAAGAAAAACAGACCTTTTGGCAGTGACTTGATAAAAAGAGTTCAACCATTTCAGAGAAAATAAGTCGTTTCTGGGCAGTGCTTTATACTTGATATCATTCAATAACCCGTAACAGGACACTTAGATGTATCTTAAAGAAGTATTTTCATTCACATATAAACTTTTAAGTCCTACCAAATTTAACAGATAATTTGAACTTGGAAGATGAGATTAAATTAACTCTTAATATTAATGGTGACCATTTACCCACAACACATAAATGCTTATAATAAAAATAATTACTACTGCAGACCCTTGATCAATACCTTTAACTGAACATAGGTATTGCTTCACTAACCATTTCATGTTACATCTATCATGACAAGCACTCCTTCAAGTAGTACATTTCTCATGGACATAAAATATAATTTAAAGAAAAGTATACTTTTCAGGTTTCAAAACACTGAGCAGCTAACAGTACACCTTGATAATAAATACAGAAAATGTTCTTTCCAAAGAACTTCTTACAATAGAACCACAAAGGTTTTACAGTACATCACGGTCAACATATTCCATAGATACTTAAATAAATTACATTAAAACAAATAAAATCCACTCTTAATTCATTATTCCAAAATGACTGAAAAAGAGGTCCTTGAAATACAATATATAATGAAAAACTGATGAACTTAATGCACAATTGCTAAAATATTTTGTTCACCAAAATAAATCATAATACAAGATTGGTTTTAAGTATAATAAGTTAGCATAAGATTCCAAAAGAATTGAAAATTTAAACCACCATCACATTACTTTATGGCAATATAGAACAATCCAGCAAAAGATTAGCTTCACATCAGTGAGCCCCTACAATAATATAATGTCCTAGGCGTAATGGAACTTGAAGTAATTTCAATCCTAATGAGTTTTCTTTTTATTTTACATTAAACTTAATTTTTTATGGGCAATTTCTCTCCCAGAATGGATTATTAAATGTTATATAAGTTTGTTTATATCGCATCAAAAATTGTATGAAAGATATTAAATGTAAACTATTCATTCAGTGCATCCAATTAGTAAACAAGAGAACCTGTATATTTTGACAATAAATTTAAAGGTATTCATTCCTTGAATATTTTTGGGTTGGAGTACAGAAATATCAAACTAACTCCATGGGAGTAAATGCAGTATTGAGATTTTCATAAGGATATGAATGTCTTCTTTGCTTCTCAATATTCATTAAAACAAAACATTTATGACAGAACGAATCCAATACTGGAATCAAAACAATAAATAAAAAATTAGACTTAGAAACGTCAGCACTGCAAATCTACAAGAAGGAAAGTATATTTCTGATGTGCCAAAATCTGAAGTCACGTTGAATCTGGATCAAAGCAAATGGAGACAAGAAGAAAAATGGAAATGATGGTGATGGTAATATTAATAGGATTATTACAATAGACATTTATGATATCAGAACCATATAAAGTGTTTTGAAGAAGTTTAGGGTCGTAGTTACAGATCATTTATGACACACTTAGAGTTGTAAAAAGGTACTGAAAAACTATTGTACAATATTTATGGCAGAGACAACAACTAATCTGAAAGAAGTAGAAGGAAATGTAACAAGAGTATGACACATTGAGTAAAATAAAAGCTTAACATTGAATAATGAGACCAACATGTATAAAAGCATAACATTTGCTAACTCTCCCACAATTCTGTAAGAAAAAACTATTTATGCAAATTTTCCTTCAAACGAGGATGAAAAGGAATATTCTTTATCTTAAGTTGCAGAAAAAAAAAGTATGCATAAGTTTGAATGCCAAAATTTAAAAAAAATACAATACTAATAAAATGGGATACCCATGAATTGATGATAGAGGCACTAGAATTGAGATAAATACTATTCTTGACAAATATTCAAAGTATTCCTAAGTAATAAAAAAATCTTTACCAAGAGCAACAAAATTTCATATAGGAAAAAATGATCAGGGAATAAAAAAATAGTGTAATCCAGGAATTATTATTATGATTACTCTCATTATATTGGTACAAAGTTTAATGGATGTGGAAGGGGCAAACTCATAACAACAATTTAAAAAAATCAGATGATAAATCTCAAATGGAAAGTAACTTCTTTTCTCATACACAAATGTTTCTGAATTGGGAATGAGAACACAAAGAATACAGTGTTCATTGTTGAAGAAGCTTCAGTTAGTAGAATTTTTTTGTGTGTGTGTATGGAGCTTTAGGGCTTCTCAATGACAAGCTCATTAGAGCCCTTTCTGCTAGTAGACGAGTGTGGAAGTTAAATGTTACGTTCCGCAAATTACAAGAGAATACTACTACTTTTTAAATTGGTAAATTTACTGAACACCACCAAACGATCCACAAAGAGGTCAAGAGTGGACAAAAACAGACAATATGACATATGCCCTATAAGCCAAGTTTAAAAGAAATTTTACAATTAAGTGCCATGCTTATGGATAAGATGAAAAAAAAACATATTGGAAAAGATCACATAAATGGAAAAAGGGATCCAAATGCCAGAACAAGTGCTGCACACACCATGCCACTGTGGAGAGATCATTCATGGGCTGAACATGATGCCTTGCTGGCCACAATATCTGAGCATACCGTATCAGGAAAAAGAGGCCTCAGACCCATTTCACAAAAATAAGCTGTTTCATATAGTATTTATGCCAATCCACATCAAGTAGTCTTACATTGAGCAGCAGAAAAATACATAGTATATGATGTTATACTTGACATCGTAATCTTTTAATCTCCTTCCTTGTATGACCTAAATTTTATTACCGTAAATTTATATTTTACTGCATTTTACACTTTTTTCCTAGGACCCTTGAAAAGTGTAAAAGTGGACTTCTAGTGTATGTAAAATCATTCAGAATTAAATATTTTTAAAAAAGTATTCAATGCAACACAATTATACAAGACTGAATACATCATGGCTCTTGCATAATTTGTGTACTGTTGTCAAGCCCACTAACAGGAAAAAAAAGAAAGCAATCAGTTTGATATAATGATTTAAGAGTGTGAATAATATAAAATATCAAAGGAAATAAATGCAATTCAAATAAAAAGGAATAAAAATGGTTTTATAAGAGGCAATGCTTCATAAATGGACACAAAATAATCATTACCATAGTCAGTATAACTGGAAGAAATCTTCAATTTAAAACCTTACCAGAGGGTGGATGAAACCTCAAAAATACATTCTTCTGAAGCATTCCAAACTTAACTTTCTATTACCAAATAGGTGAACACAAAACAACTAAATTAACTAATAACACAGGTGCAATATTGTAAACAGCATTTATGTCTAAGAGCATAGTTGATTTAAGAACACATTGCTCATTCATTTATCAGAATTCGTTACACCAAATAACATCAGTCATGAATCATAAGTTCCTTTCATTCATACCATTAAATCATTTGGCAGTTGAACACAGTAGTCAAATAACACTCACACTATGCATAGATACTGAACTAAGAATTACTATATACAGTGTCACCACAAAATACATCCCATAACACGGGTAATCCCTTAACACGTTTCTGAACATATTTCACTGGCAAGAGAATGTGAAAAAGGACAAAGTAACTTTGGTGTTCATAATGGTAATATACTCCACACATGATAAAGAATCTAACATTAATACAAACCAAGAATTAAATTTTTAATTAACATGGACAAAAGAGGAAAAGGTTTGTAACATTCAGTTTTTTTCTCTCCTCCTGTGGCTAAAATGAACTATTATTTCCCTTTCCAATGAAACAATCACATTCTTGTCAAAACACCAACAGGTTAAATACAAACAGCCTTATTAATATCAATGGCTGCACTTGGATGATTTATTTTGTGTGGTAACAGGAATCAAGGGTAGCAAAGTTTAGTACAGCTCTTCAGTCTCTAATCATAAGGCAATTTCTTTTATGAAAAATTAACACACACTACTTCACATGCAGTACATGAGTCAAGAAAAAAATAATACTATCTTACTGTACATACAGGAATGAGAAACCACATGTACTGTCACAAAAAAGGCTAAGCATCAAAAGTTTCATTTTTTAACAATCACTCCTGCAGAGAGAAATAATCTAACGAGTAATAATAAGTTCTGAAATAATACTCACTAACATCTTTAAAGATGCTCAAAATATATGAGCAAGTATCATTAAAAGCAATTAAATTTTAAGTAAAGATAGAAAACTATAAAATAATATAAATTTATGCACAAAATTCCAGAAGAATTAGAAACAGAAAGGTAAATAAATAAGAGAAGAAAAAATAATACATTTGGAAAGAGGAAAAATTAGTTTTCCAGGATGCCTATTGGTAACTTAACTGGAAAGATGATTCATGTACTCGTAGACCATTCATAACAAAAAACTTAACACGAGCAACATCTATTTTATGTACAATAACTTGAGCACATTATCTTGAGTTAGCTGGCAGCAGAATTTTTCAAGTTATTATGTCTCTGAAATCTTTCCAACTCTTTATCCAATTCCTAAAAGAAAAGAAGAAATATTTTAGTATAGCTGTCTCCTTCATGCTTCAAAACCATTTAAGGTATTATATGCGCATTGACTGAAGTCAAGTTGCTTCATGAAACTTGGAAATATTCACCAAAGTAGTAGTTCTTAATTAATAATTCATTCTACTGATTTTTTTTATATTCAATGAGAACAATTATTTTGAGATTTTAAAACTTGATAATTTAGACTTGTTTGACTCCTCCTTTTGCAAGGGTCATATTATCTTCAGTCATGTAAAACGGCTGCCATTTGCGTTAGAACAGTAATTTTCAGTTTCTGGTGAATTATTCTTGAAAATTCCCCGTAAGATATGAAAATCTTAACATCATAGCACACTTATTTCCATTTTCTGATTTAGTAGGGTTTCTTTCCATGTTAAACTGGTACTTTTGCCAGAATATAAAAACAAAAAAAAACAAACATGAGCCCGCGAAAGTTTTTCCATATAAGCCAGTGATTTGAAGTCAAATAATTCAAAATTTTGCACCGTAAGGGTATGAAAATTCATCGCCACTGGATAGAGAAGGATTCAAACTATCATTTGAAACATTTTTGGGGGTACTTCAATCAAGTTGCTCTGTCGCACATAATACCTTAAGTACATAAGATTAATATAACCTTGCACACAAATTAAATGACGAATCCAATGACGTAAGAATGTACAGAAACTATGCAATTATAAAACGACAAAGATGCAACACGAACAATGGAATTAATTTAATTAAAAAATACTTTTCACAATAGCACACAAATCTCTCCATCGCTTTAAGGTAAAATAGCTCCTTGGGTGACATCAGCTATGAATGTTTCTTTCATTATATACAAAAAAAAACACCATAGGATTCACATCTTCGAATAAGTAAAGTAAACCTTAGGTTTTTACTGAAAATAATTTCAATAAATACAATTTTAAATTATAAGTATCTTATGGAAAGTTTTCAAAAGATCAAATATTTCCCATTAACTGGACAGATTCACATAACATAAATAAGTTTTTTATTCAAAGTCACAAATTAAATGAGGAATCCAATGAAGTAAGAATGTACAAGTTTTGTCCAGCATAAAGAATTTTTTTTTTCAAACTTAACCTCACAAGATGGGAGAGTTATGTCTCACATCAAACATTTTCCACCAAAGCTAGGTCTTGAAGCAAGATCAAAGAGGACATTTTATGTCACTTCCCACACAGCCTGGCCTTAGCTTTTCTAGTAATTCCCAAAAATGAAAAAATTGTTTGGATCCCAGCATTTCTCAATGATAATGGTCTTTAAAACTGTGTGGCTAAATTCCCAGGTGGCAAATTAAAATGGAGACTAGGTGAAAAAACAAAGGAATACGTCAAATGACAAAGGAAAGTAGTTAATAACAAACGTCAAAAATAAAAGATTTATATCAATCTAGCTTTCTAATTTATAGCCAATCCAGTTACTTTCAAAATCCCTCATGGACTACCTTTGCAAACAATTTGAATAATGAGTCAAAATTGACTGAACATCACTTCCACAAAAAGAGATACTAACCTGAGGTAGTAAGGTTCTATCCCACTGTCTACTGAATCTTAAGATACACTTTCTATATTGCATGTATAATTCAATGAGTGATTCCACTGAACATACGTTTGTAGCTTTCACTGTTTTCTCCAACAGCTTATGCATTTTTTCTATACTAAGAACTACTTCTTTCCTGGAATCTGCAATTTCATGGGCACATGTTAGAATTGATTCCATGCACAAATAGAAAAAAAAAAAATCATCACTAATAATTATTGTACAAAGCAAGAAATAAATAAATGAACTAGAACAGGTAAATTTTAAAAAATAATAAACAATCTGAAATATAAAATAAATTTACCAGAAATTATAAAACATAAAAGCATCTTTAAAACATACCAGTCTCATTTTCTACAGTATTAGAGCTATTCTCACCCTCAAATGTTTGAGGTAAATCGCCACATTCTTGACTAGCTATGTCACCAATACTGGCAGTGTCATCACATATTTCTAAACAATCGTCATCCACACCAAAATATTCCCCATCATTTCTTGGAGCATAATGTGAAGAAATTTCACCTATACAAAAATTTATAAATAAAGTATTTTATTAAAATACAGGAAATAAATGACAGGAAGCAACAAAAACAACTATACCATCAGCACGTTTACATGTTGCTCCATTCACCCAAATATGAGATGTATTCTCAACATTCTGTTTCTGACCACTTGAACACGATTCCTGAATGCCAATAAAATTAATTTCACCGATGATATGATTCTCAATTGAACACAAAATTCTTTAAGTAGAATATATTCTTACCAAGGGAACTCGAGGAGAAGTACTTGGAGAGGGACACCCTGATTGGCGAACCAAAGATTTTGTCTTCCTGCACTTAACAATACCTCTAGCCCAAGCAGAACGTGAACGTTTAGTACTTAGACGAGGTTCAGAGTTAAATTTCCAAGAGGGTCTGCTACCTGCATACAAAACAAAGGGGTCAGACACATGAAAATATTTAAACCTGCTGTGGACCAAATATATAAATATGTAAGGATCATTCATAAACAGACAAAAACAATCAACCAACTCCGTATTGTGAGAAAACATTTTTAATTTCACTTCCATTTAAAACTATGATAGATCTCATTTATTCAATACACCTGTCATTATTAAACATTCTCAGTTAGTTTTATGTGAAAGTTAAGTAAAGTCATGCAGAAAATGTGAAATACAAAGACTACACTGAAATGAATTATTATATTTCTATACCTATAAAATTTTGAATGTTTAAGTCCATTCTATTTTGAAAAGCTATTAAACTTATGAGATAACTTTCGGTCAAGTGAAAATGGCGACCAGCCGGGACTCGAACTCAGGTCTCTTGCTTTGATCGCAAGGGTGTTAACCGCTACACCACCGGTTCCCCTTCCACAACTGTACACCATTTCCATCCAGACCTGAACCCCGGCAGACCTGAGACACATCCCCATACAGGAGATAAGTGAACCAAGCGGCACACTATGCTGTGTGCACTTTATTACCGGTTTCACACGTACCTACGTATTAAGGTTCGTTATGTACATATTTCTTACATGTACCCTACACGTGGAGAATATATGTGATAACTTTCGGTCAAGTGAAAATGGCGACCAGCCGGGACTCAAACCCGGGTCTCTTGCTTTGATCGCAAGGATGTTAACCCCTACACCACCGGTTCGCCTTCCACAACTGTACACCAGTTCCACCCAGACCTACAGTTGTGGAAGGTGAACCGGTGGTGTAGGGGTTAACACCCTTGTGATCAAAGCAAGAGCCTCGGGTTCGAGTCCCAGCTGGTCGCCATTTTCACTTGACCAAAAGTTATCACATGTATTTTCCACGTGTAGGGTACACGGAAGAAATATGTACATCCATTAAATTTAGTTCACCAAATGACATTTAAAGGTCAAAACATAAAAAATGGCACTTTTTTTAAAATTCCAATATACACCATCAATTTTTGAAAGTTTTAGCTTAAATGCAACTAAAACTTGAAATTGTTATCAGTTAAAATTCTAGAAAAAAAGTATTCATTATTGAAGGATGCTGTCATTTAATCTAAGATGTTTATTTTTCCAAGTTTTCTCTTCTATCGTTAAATGACATTTTTAAACACTATCAGCAAAACTGAAGTATTCCTCCCTCAAGAGGAACTTACCAGGGGAATTATTCTCAGAGACATTTTCCTGAGACAAATGGACATTTTCCTTACTAGAGTCTTGACTGGTTCCAGCAACAGGAGATCCCACACATTCAGACTGATCTGCTGAAAAAGAATAAGTACGAATTGTACAATTCAATTATATGCCAATGCGTCAGAACAAAAAATAAACGGAAATAATATATGTTGAAATTGGAGTACATTGTCACAGTTGGAGAAAAGTTCAATGTATTGGTAATAAAACAAGAAAGGCGACCAATAGATATGAGACAAATTAAACGAAATAATGTACACAAACAGTGTACATAAAATAATTTTGCAATTCAATAATTATGAACAGAAAATAATTACAATAATATGATCCCATTTGATTTGAAAACTCATCCATCTACTTTGGGATTGTCAAAATAATTGACAAATGTTTGAAGACAAGAGCAAGGTCAGAAATGACGAGAGCAATTTTAGAAATGCTTGTGATGAGACGGGAAAATTGTTACTAGAATCTGAACATTATTTCTCTTTAACCCACCATTAGTGTTTTTATCACAACATTAGTTAATTAAAAATTGCTTGGCAAATCTACATCCACTCCTCTACAAGCAAAGCTTTCAGCTGTCCTAGACAAGATTCAAACCTACATTACGGACTTTCCAAGCCCATTCTCTACATACACAAGGCAATAATTTGATCAATTAAAAATTTCATGGTAATGATTTCACATATTTAATTATATACATAATATTTTCTCCTTTTACAGTCATCACCTGATTTGTTATCACAAGTGGAAGGAAAAATCTCATTTCTCAGAAAATGCAGATATGAATAGCAGAACAGAACATAGTAACTAATCAAGTTAACTCTCTTTCCTCCAGTTGCCACTTGCTCGCTACTCGCTTTTGAGTTTGTTACAAGGTATCCATAGTGAAAAAATTCTTCTATTATTGTCTTTGATCCTTTTTTATTCACATAATTTACTGTTTATTAATTAACATGCACAACACATTTAATGTTAAGACTGGTTAAACATAATTTTTCCTTAGCCCATAAATGAATCTTCTTGTTAGAAACTTTCTACATTATTCATTTATCTTACCCAAGTTCAATTCTTTCTCTTCATTGACTGAATTAACTTATATTTCAAGTACTACTAGTTTCAATACATATAAATATGGAATAATCTAATTTTTTTACAAACTACAATTCACTTTAACTCCATAATATCATTATTATCAAGTACAGTACTTTAGTGTTAATTTGATACGAGTCAAAACTCACAAAAATTAACCATTTAATAATAAATTATTAGTTTCCTATTATTACGCAGAATTCCTCTGAAAACTCTGTAAGAAATCTGTATTTATCACAAGACATTATCTCACTTTCCTTAAAATGTACAAAAAATTAATTGATTATGGTAACATTCAATTGACAATTTTAGTAAGAAAATGAACTTAAGAAGCCCACCTTTAGGGGAAGGAGGCCTTGTTCTTACAAAATCAGGAGCAAATCTCGAAGGAGATTCAGCTCTCGTCTTGCGTGCTCTGGATATATCTTGACATTTGTCCTCAAAGTCAGAATCCATTTCAGCTTTTATGAGAGCATACGCCGTGTCTCGAAGAGAACAGGCTCTGTGACGTATAAGTTTATCCGCCGGCTCTCTGAAATTCAGGTAAATACTTAAATGAGTGGGTAAATAATTAACAAACTTACCATCCTGGATTGTATACAAAGCAAAAGTATTAGGTAGTAGAGTGAGTTTGTAGCAATTTTTGTGTTTGTTATCAGAACATTACATTTATCCAACAATAGTGAATTACCATATTCGTCTGAATATAGTCCCTCTCTTCCCCCACACCCCGCGCCCCAAAAAAATTCCTATATTTGGAGATTAAGTTAAAAAAAAGCTGCTGCTTCAAAGTTTCTTGGGTGAAAAAAAGAGTAAAGTGAGCACAGAGCAAATACGACAGGATAGGATGAGGTATGTGATGAAACCCAGGGTAAATGTGCCGTAGCAAGATCAATTGTATGCATGTACGAGCAATGCCCCTACTGCAATAACCATCATAGTTCATACAGTAACAGTATGGAGTGGGGGAAGGGATTACCCCTCCCTACCTGGCAAACTGCGCAAAAGAATTTCATCTCACGTCCTGTGATGTTACACAAAGACATCGATCACTGATCGAGGATTGCAGGATTTGATGCTCATTCGAAGTGGAAACCAAAATGGTCCATTTTGTTTAGGAATGACCGATTGCCATCACCATTCCATGTCGTCCGTGACACACGATTCTGTTGAGGGCCAAGGATATTCCTCAACAAAACGAAAGTTGGGCGATCAAAGAAGCTTCAGCACCAACTTTAATTCAACTTCAGCGAATTCTCAGGCATGAGAATTCAAGTAGAACTTAAGTCCATGAGGATCTGGTGATGTCAGAAGGAGAAATTGAACTGCGCCAGTTAGCTATTCATTTCAAAATCCTTATGATTATACCAATCAAAATGAACAGTTTCACATGGGATTGAATATGCATTTCCCTCCAGAAAGATTTTTGTTTTTACTAAATTTAATTATTTTCCCTTCTCTTGTACCTCCCAAAATATGGTGGGGGGACTATATTGGGGAGGGGGGGGGAGATACTGTATTTACACAAATATGGTATTACCAGGAATGTTGAACTTGCATATCCTCTATGAATTTTATAATTTGAATAGACTTCATTCTTCATTCTATTTGAGAACTAAAAGAGAGACAACTGACAAGAGAAAACAAACATCACCATTTTTTTAATGAATATAGGCTAGAAACATTGATACTAACTACAGAAAGAATTTATTTGATTGGAAAGAAACTAATTCTGCTCCTAAAGCGTGAAATATATCAACATTTCCCTCCTGAAAGACATCTACTCGTGAGTTGGCATCTACTCTCTGTAAACGAGTCAGAGTCTCTTGGTCAGTTACATAATGCCAGTCCATCTCTCAAAGTGAGTTGGTGCAGGTCCACGTAAACACAAGATAAGACATGCATCTTTCTGGAAATACAAGGATTATTTCAAATCCACGTGGGAGTTTCAGTGACCTATTTTCATAAGTTTCTTTGTACTACTAGTGTTGGGCTGATAGTAGAGGTTAAGTATGTGTTTATGTTACATATTTATTAAAGATCGTGGTATTTACAAAATTATGCAGTTATTAGTATTTATTATAGTTTATGATTATATTTACATTTCATATTATACATATATAAAATACACAATAATGTTAATTATGAGTAGATGTAGATAAATTTTTAATTATAAAAAAATATGCACATTTTGTCTTGTAAGCTAAACAATTATCCAATTAATGAAATTAAGTTCGTGTAAATGATTTAAAAGAATCTAAAGTCACATAATGCATGTTCTGGAGTATTTTTGTTCATATATACTGGAGAGGAAAAAAACAAACAACAACAAGGAGAATTGGAGGGCCATTAAACATCCTAACAACACAGAGAAGACATTTTCCATCAACAGCAAAGAAAGAAAATCCCACTCACCAGTGTTTCCTTAGGTCAAGGAAGAAGAAAAAAAACAATTAAGGGGTTTGAAGAGAATCAAGATATATGTGAGCTGAATGTAACATTCATCGTTGAGTCATTCTTTGTTTTGGAATCTATACAGTTACACATTTTGATTTAAAGTTTCGTTTCATCCATCATTTTTTTATCCTTTTCAAGTTTTTGTTGTTGTCTGAGTTGTGCAAAGAAGGTTAAGTTATATTAGTCCTTTTTGCATAGAATAAATTTTTGTGTTCTGTTTTCCAAGATTTGTTAATGTTTTTTTAAATAAAAAAATAGAAAATAAAAAAAAAATGTGAAAAAGAGACTGCTTTTCAGTTTTTAATTGGTGCATTAAGGGGTTAATGAATTTGTTACAATGCCAAATGCTGCTATTTGTCATAATATGGTACATATTCAAAACCCACCATAAAAAGAGACTTTCAAGAATTAGATCCTTTTGAAGTTATAGAAAACTGAGATAAAAAACAATTAAATACTACAAAGCAAATTAATAAGTGAACTCACAGCAGCATCACTAGCGTAATATTTTCAATTAAGTACCTGTCTGGATTATATTCCAAAGCATTTCTAACCAAGAGATCTATGTCTTCAAGAAATTCTCTAGCACAAGCATATTGATGTAGATCAATTTTAGTCATCATAGTCTCCAAGTCCATAGGTTCCTTTATTATAGTCAAGTAGTCAGGCACTTCCATGATATCAACAGGTTTTGTGAACATATAAAACCTAACAAAAAATAAAACCAGATGAATTAGAACTGAACATACTACGAATTATGAAGTGTAAAAAGTGAACGTGAAGATTAACTTACTGTCTGTTTCTGGCAAGTTTGGAGCAAATTTCTCTAAGAAAAATACGGAGCTCTCTTAAAGTTCTCTCTTCAGTTTTATAGACTGTCTGCAATTCTCCTTCCGTTAACTTGGGTGGTTCTGGTGGTGGGGCCAAAGGAAGGTCAGGAAGAGGCTCTAATTAAACACAAAATATTTTTATATTAAAGTACATACATATTTCATACACTTAGTTAAAATATGAAGGATGATAACTTTCATAAACTGTTCTCTCAAGTTACCCCACACATTTTTCTTATGTACCTCTTTTCTTTAGTAATCTTGGCATTCTTGTGGCTTCCACTGTAAGCAAGCTCCGAAAGAATAATTCTCTCTCATGAGGTAAAGGATTGTGCATAACTAATACTTCACCTCTGAATTCGCTGAACAAAACCTGCAACTGTTTCAAAAAATATTTTAAGCTGTAGAATTCAACTATATTATATGCAGGAGCTTTAATATCTCACCTCATCACTTAAATTGTTGTACGGTGAATCAGAAGTAGCTAGAAGTAACACTGGTAAGATAGGATCCAGTCTTCTTAAATGAGAAAGAAATACTGCATGCATAGTATAATCTGTTTGCTGCCAAAGCTGATCTATAGCAGGAACATAAATAATGGACGGTGTATTGCGACGAGCTTCCTGAAAAATCTATAAAAAAAATTACAACTTATTAACCTCACAATAATGTCATACATTCATATCATCTCAAAATAAATTTATAAACAAAAGAAAAATAGATCAATAAAAACATTGTTAACTTTCAATTCCTATTGTAATAAATGATTTTCACTTCGTTTCTCGCAAACCATGTATATCTAAATTATAATATATTCATAGCATTTATTTAGCTTTATTATCATGCGACATATTCATCAGTAAAATGATAAAATATTTGTTTGACTGTCCTTAGTTACTTGCAAACTTAGATTTTATGTTCCTAGATTAGCTCCAAACTACTCATGATATTAACTAACATTTACGGAGTTAGTATCCAATCAAAGAAACATAAATTTAAGAGTTCATTTTGTGTTCAGTAACACCTACAATATTAATATATACTTTTCATAAATTATTTTAATAATTCGGTCATATACTACACTCACTTTTTTAAACACAAAATAGTTTTGAAAGCTGTTGCTTCAGTCCCCAGCTACTACCGAATGCTGATCAAACAGTCCTCTGAAGGCAGGCGGATGGATGAAATTAAGATATCAAATTATTTTCAAACGCAGTTTTGAAATTTAACAATCTGTTCTTGAATAGCTGAATGAACAGGTTCTTAAATTTTGAAGTTGTTTTTTAATTTCTGTAAATTTTGAATTCTGTAATTTGATTTTTAAAAGGTAAGTGAATGTATGGCTGACGAATTATTACAATTATTTTTGTAGTGACTCCACTGTGAATTCCCAAAGTAATTTATGTCACACAATTTTCATTTCATGTGATAATAACAACCCAGTTGGTCATAGCAAAAAGATGTGTTGAGTGCACCCCTGTATAACTGAGATATTTGTAGACAATATCAAGAAAATGATTCTTATAATACTTCAAATAGATTCAGGAAAAGAATAGCAGTGTTCATATCCTATTTTCTTTCGATGCAGTAATTGTTGAGAGCCAATGTTTTATGGTAGATAACAAAATATTTATCTTTGTATGGGTGTTGTGCAATCGACCTTTTATATCCTGATTATAAATATGAATCTATTTATAATATTTAAGTTTGTAGACCATTATCTGAAATATTCCTGATCTCATCTAAAATACTAATAAATAGGAAATATTGCGAATAACATAGATTTACTTGCTGCTTCTAGGCAAGATACTCCAAACCTTTTTCTGGAAAACTTTAGCTCTGTTTATCACCCTTTAACCTGAACCACAATTTAATTAATCCTACAAGGTAGTAATCAATCCTAAAAGGAATTAATTAGTAATCAATCTTACAAGGAATTAATTAGTAATCAATCTTACAAGGAATTAATTAGTAATCAATCCTACAAAGATTTAATTAGCATAATTAGTAATATCAGACTCCAATTATCAGAATTGATTAAAGCAACAAAAGCAGTGAAAGATAATCCTCATGCAGACTTAGATAATAAACCAGCTTATTTTATTAAATGATATATACCCTAGTTTCTCATGTTGTTTCACTTATCAATTCATCTTTAAACAAGTTCCCTACTTTTTGG